>RJWH01009340.1:0-23398 GCA_004363575.1 Solenodon paradoxus | reverse complement strand
GACATTGGCTCAATTTACACACTCTAACGGAGCAAAATTCTACATCTCTCTCTAGTTCAGGTATTTGCAATTCTAAGCTAGAATTGTCCATCCCTTCCTTGCTGTTTCTCAGGTTTCTTTCTTTCTTCCTTCCTTTCTTTTTTGAAGGAAAGATGCAGGTAAGAATAAAGGTGAGTAGTTAGACAGGCAGAAAGAAGTATTTTCTTTTATTTTTATTTACTTGTTCACACTGATTCTTTCCCCCCTCACCTGGGACTCGGAGCCAGACGTGTATGGGCTGCGCTCCTTTGGAGGTGACTGACCTAACCGCTGCTCCACCAGGGCACATCAGCTTTTTTAAAGATCTTTGTCAGTCTCGTAAATTTTTGTTTTAATCTTAACTTGTTCTCTCATGAAATCTGAATGCCACAGATATGTTGTGTAATCTGTGTAGGAATGCACCCTATATCTCAATGTTCTACATTACAAATAAAAGAGTAAGAGTTTCTTTGCTCACCCAAGGTCCATTTTTGCCTCCAAAGTAGGTCCCTAGGATTCAAAAACTACAGGATTGTATTTAGTGGTTCACAGTTCTAGAACTGTCCAGGGTACAACAGAAATGTCCATTTACATGAGTAAAAATCAACATTCTAGAATGTTCCTAACAGCTCCGTGATGACCCTGAACTGGAAATGACTTAAACGTCCAGCAAATGATACATTTTAATAACACCTGGAATGGTTTGGGGTCAAAACTCCAGAAGTATATGCATTCGAGGCTTTATGATATTCTAGAACAGAGCTTGGCTACACATCAAAGTCAGCCAAACTCTTATTTTGTTTTGTTTTTTTAAGAGGGGGAGGGAGAGACAAAGGAAGAGAGGGAGGGAGAACAGAAGGAAGGGAGGGAGGGAGAATGAGAGGAAGTAGTATTTTTCTTCATTTATTTGTTCATTTTCACTTGTTCCCCTGGCCCTGGGTCTTGCACCTGAGTCTGTGAGCTGTACGTGGTCCACACCCCAGGCACCAGCTTAGTGCCTGAGCCACCAGGGCACGCTTTTTAAATAAAGTTTAATTGGAAGCCCGGCCTGCCCATTCTTGTATCTACCAACGATTGCAGCTTTCACCCTCCAAGATCAGAGCTGAAGAGACCATCTGGCCCACAAAGCAGAAACTGCTTACAATGTGGCTTTTTACACTTGGTGGGGCTGGGTGTGGAACAATAAGCTTCCTGTGTGTCGGACCCTGTGAAGCTGGAATGGGAAGCTCTGGGAAGCTCTGGAGCTCCCAGGATTTGCGTTCCTAAGCATCTCATGGAAAGGATTTGCTGGGGGCTGTGCCTATTGAGGTAGAAATCTAGTCTCCAGAAATGTAGATACGTCTGGAAAACGGATGAAACATCCAGGTTAAGAAATAAAATAAAATCGTCCCTTCAAAAGTAATTCACGGCGCTCCTGCCTGGAGCAGTGGTTACAGCCACCATCTCTGGCCAAACACAGTCCACTTATGTTCCACGCACCCAGGTTTTGGTCCCGGGTCTGCGGGGAAACAGTCAAAATGAACAGCTAAATAAAAATAAAGAAACCACTTCTCCTTCCTCGCTCTTCCTGCCTACCTGCTCACCTTCATTCCTGCCTGTGCCTTTCCTTTAAAAAACAAAAAAGTTTAAGTAATTTAATACCTAGATGCTCCACAGCGGGGGAGGGGAGGGGTGATTCTAGAAGGTTCCATGTCTTCTCCCGCTTTCCTCCATCTCGCCTACCTGTCTCCACCTGGAGCTGTGTTGCATTGCCTTCGGCCTCCTCCCACTTCGGAATCTCCAAGGTCACCCGGCACAGGTACTGCCCACTGTCGTCGTCACTCACACGGTCCAGTCGGAGCGTGAATGTGCGTGGCGGCCGCCAGGAGAACCGGCCACGGGGCCCACAGGCGCCCTCGCTCGCGCTGTCATTGGCGACTTGTGACTGGCACAAACCGTGGGTGTCCTTGACCCATTCGACGCGGAACTGCTCGGAGGTCCGGGTTTGGTTCACCAGGCAGGTCAAGGTCACCTGGGCGCCCTGCCTGACCTTCAGCAACGCGGGTTCTCCCTGCCGTACCCTTAGGAGCGTGACTCCTGGTGGGGCCGGGGACAGAGAGTGAGGACAGACTCAGCGTGCGCGTGTGTCTGCTAGTGAGGCCGCGCGGACGAGGTGTCATTGATTTTTTCAAGGAAAGCCGCAGAGATGAAGGCGAGTAGGCAGGTAGGAGGAGAGAGGAGGAAAAAGAATTTACTTATTTTATTCAGTTGTTCATCTTGGTTGTTCCCGCAGCCCCAGGACTGGAACTCTGGTTCCTGAGTTTCATGTGGACCACACGGCAGCCACAGAATTAAAATCTCAGTCACCAGGGCACAGTGAAAATTCCAAGCACTATCTTTGCAAAGTCACTTCTTTCCGCCTAGGCTCAGTGGCCTCCTCTGTGAAATGGGTATAACTCTTTCTCTTGGCCCTTGTTTGATTCCAGGACACCAATGTGGCCTCGCCTGCTCTAGACACCGGGAATGCAGGCACAGAGGGGCAGCGGGCAGAAAAAAACTCTCCCTGCCCTGGTGGAACTGGGGGGAGAGAGAGACACACAGGAGGTTGTGACATGAGAATTGTGATGGAAGACAGGAAGAGCAGCAATAGAAGGGAACGAGGAGGTGAGAATCTACTTCTGAAGGGTAGTCAGGGAGGGCCTCTCTGAGGAGGTGACACCTGAGCAGAGACCTGAGTGGTAAGAAGGAGCCAGTTGCAGGAAGGCAGGGATGAAGGCAGGGCATTCCAGGCAGTGGGCCCAGCATGTGCAAAGATCCTGGGTTACAACTCTGCCTGTAAGAGAAACACCAAGGAGCAGGAGTGATTAGAGCAGGGTGAGTGAGGAGAGAGAGAGGAGGGAGAATCAGAGAAGTCAAGAGGGGGTGACTTATGTCAGTTCTGATAAGCTACGTGGGTGCAGTGGGGGAGCGATTTTCATTTTAATCTAAATGTTATGGGAAGATGCCCCCCTGGTGGAGCAATGGTTGGGTCAGTTGCCTCCAAAGGAGCGCAGATCTCACACCCCTGGGTTCCAATCCCAGGCGGGGCGGGGTGGGGGGGGGGATCAATGTGAACAGCTAAATAAAAATAAAATAAAGTGCTTCTTTCTCCTGTCTCTTCCTGCCTGCCTACCTGCTCGCCTTCATTCCTGCTGCACCTTGCCTTTAAAAATAGAAATAAAGATAAATAAATAACTGGAAATAAATGACGGGAAAACATGGCGCCAGGAGGAAACATGATTCAGCTGAGGTTCTTATAAATCATCTGAACACTGTGGGGAGAACAGGCTTTCGGATGGGCATCGAGCTCAGTGAGGAGATGGTGGGGGCAGGCCGTGGAGAGAGGTGGTCATAGTTTAAATAGATTTTTGAGTCTTTCCCGCTAACCCCCCAAGAAATACAAGTAGCCTCATATGGGGGGGGGGGTGTCCAGAGGGGTGGTGGCAGATTCCCAAGGTCTAAGCCTCAGAGATGCTGAATGGTGGTGGTTTGGGAGAGCTGGAGTGGTTTGCTTCTGGTGGCGAGAAGCCCGACCTGGGAGGGTCTGTGGAACCCTCAGTGGGTGTGAGGTTGTGTCCAGTGCCTGGTACTGGAGATGTAACTGCAGCTGAGGCTGGAGAGAGATGAGATGCAGGGAACAGTGTTTCCAGTCGAGGGAACAGCAGGAGCGCTGTCCCAGAGGTGAGATCAAGCTTGGAGTGTTAGGGGGGGAAAAAGACAAGAAAGGAAAGGCAGTTAGGGGAAGAGAGGGAATGAATGTAGAGAAGGGTGGATAGATGAGAAGTTGTCAGGATCAGGTCATACAGGACACAGGACTGGTGTGTAGGTCTTGGCTTGAATTTTATCCTAGTGGACGAGATCCCTTCCACCCTTTTAGGGTCTGAGAGAGACGTTCTATGTAGCAAAACAGAGACACTTGAATTCAAAGGGCAGGAGAGAGGCAGGCAGCTGGAGGTGAGGGACAGCCAGAGGGGCTTCCTGGGGGGCAGGAAGACCCTAGTACTCACCCCAGAATTGTAGCAGGAGGACCAACACCACTCCCAGGAGTCCCATTCCTGTGTATCAAGCCCTCTCCACCCAGCTGGTGCCCCTGACAGCCCCTGTCCTCCTCCCCTTCGACAGACTTCCTGCCACAATCTTCGCCTCCGCCACCGAGTTAAATGTGACACCCGGGTCAGATACAGACGTCCTGTGGTCAGCGTGGGTTGAGGCTTCACTTCCTGCCATTGTGTGCCTCTGTTTCTCCAAAGGTGTTTCTTTAACTCTGAGAGGTAGGATGTGCATGTCCCAGGGTGTGGGAATTGTTGTAGACGATTCTACACAAATACACCTGGGCTGACGAGCAGGGGGTGGACGTTTGGGGGGACACATTGGAAGGACACATGACTCGCGGGTCGGGGAGGGCAGCAGGCAGTCAAAGTCTGAGGGAGAAATGAGGGGAATCCTCAGTCTCAGTGACTGGGCCCCTCAAAATCCTGCTTGGGGGCTCAGAGGAACGGATTTCTTCTGATGGGTCAGGTCTCACAACACAGGTGGGGGAATTCCTGACCCCAAGGTCTGGAGAGAACTTTGCGATCCCCATGGAGAAATAGACTCTGACATTCTTCCCAGCCTTCTTTCTGTCACTTCTGCACGCCTGCGGGCAATGCTCTCCCGCTCAGAGGGGGACAGACTCTTTGCCCTGAATGTCTCACTCTGACCACATTGTGACCCCATTTTTCAACCGGAGCGAAGAAGGCCTGTGACCTTCTCAGGATCACTCAGCTCAACCATGGGGAGGCCCCTGCGGTGGAGTTCTGACCATCACACACCCCCGCGGAAACACAAACATCCTCCCTGCCTCAAACTGCCCAGTCCTTCAGCCTCCTTCAGCCTTTCTGAAGCTCCACCTTTCCCCCCACGGTCTGCCGAGTAGCCAGGCTGGAGATACTGGATAGATTCAGCCTCACACTGACAGGGAAAACAGAACTGGCCACAGACAATCCTAGCCTTGTGGATTCTGACCTGAGAAGGGAGGCTTCCGGAGATGTTAGAGCCTGGGGCTTTGTGGGATGTATAGGAGTTCGGTTGTGATATGCAGAGAGAAAGAAGACATTGGAGGCAGAACACCTGCTTGGGTAAAGGCCTTAGCTTTTCAGTAAAGGCAAAGCCTGTGGGATAAGATCCAGAGGAGGGCTTGGGGTGGGGTAGAATCCCAGTTAGAGTCACAGCATGGGTGAACAAGCCGGAAAAATGAGGTACCGGGGGACTAGGGATGGACCCTAGGTCATATGGCAGAGTTGGGAGCTGAACCTACCCTCTGAACTTTCTACTACTCAGATCTCATTACCCATGTCGCCTGGTGGGCCCCGGTTCTTGGAGACCCCAGCACAGGACTACATTTCCCAGCATGCCGCAGCCGGCGCTTCTGCGCACTGTGTCCAGTGATGGAGCGCTGACTGGGGGCGCGGCAGCGGCCGCGGCGAGGGCTCGGCGGGCCATTGGCTCTTGGCAGCGGCTAAGGCAGCTTAGGGGTAGAAGAGCCAGCGGGGCCCGCGGGCCGGGCCGGGCCGGGCTGAGGACGACCTGGGCTGCAGCCATGGAGGACCAGAGGGTAGGACCGGGACGGGGCGGGGCGGGGGTGGACCAGGGAAGGGCGCCAGGTGATGCCGCAGCGCCTCCTCCCCCTCCCCCAGCTGCTCTGCGGCCGAGGCCCCACCCCCGCCCGAATCGAGCTCCCCATTCCGGACGCAGCCCCCCACCCTCGGCGGACCCCCTTCATCTTGACTGAGTCCTGGAGCCTGTCCCAGGTGCACCCCCAACCCCCACCCAGCATCCCTGCCCCAGTCCTGACTCCATCCCCCACGCCTTCCATCCTGGACTCGGACCAGGTGTCCCGCCCCCAGCCCCGCCCGGGAGGACGTCCCACCAGCTCAGCACAGGTGACCCCACCGCTTCTGCACCCCCAGAAAAAGGACTCGTCCCAGGCCTGGGTCAGAGGGCCAGGCCTCAGCAGGGTGCAACCACGCTGCCTGCTTCCCTCCCAGTACCCCCTTCCCAGATGTCCCCCCAGGACCCCCACTTCCCTGGACTCTCCGGCTCCTCATTCAGGTTCCTCTTTCCTCCCTGCTCATCCTTTCCCCAGGGCACCCCCTTTCCTAGATTAGCCCATTTTCTGCAGGCGTCTTTCTCCTCTGGGGTTTGCTTTCTCCCAGCCCCGCCTCTCCCCCAGATCACGTCCTGCCCTCTGGTACCTGCTTGAAGGCTTTGTGCTCAGACTGACATGACTCTGGACCAGGGTCTGTCCCTTCCCGAGAATCTTTCTGAACCTCAGTTTGTTCCCCTATAAAATGGGGGCGCTCACAGTGTCCACCTGCAAAATGAGGGACCCAGGGCCAGAGTATGTCCAGAGCCTGCCTCCCAGAGGGTGTCCCAGTTCACGTTACAGGTGCCCCCCCATCCCCGGAGGGCAGGGTGGGGAACCCCAGCCAGACTCATCAGCCACGTGGGTGTCCATGCAGGAGGCTTTGCGGAAAATCATCACCACACTGGCTGTGAAGAATGAAGAGATTCAGAGCTTTATCTACTCCCTCAAGCAGATGCTCTTGAATGTGGAGGTGAGCACGTCTCTCCGGCAGATGGGAGGGAGGGCACGGGCAGCCCTCTGAGCTGGCCGGTGGCATCTGATGGGCCTGTCCTGTCCCCAGTGCCGCCCCGCAGTCCCGCCCTGCTTGTCTTCCCCAGGCCAACTCTGCGAAAGTGCAGGAGGATCTGGAGGCCGAGTTCCAATCCCTTTTCTCACTCCTGGAGGAGCTGAAAGAGGGCATGCTTATGAAGATAAAACAGGACCGGGCCAGCCGCACCTATGAGCTGCAGGTGTGTGTCCCGTAGGCTCAGCAGAAACCAGGAGGTCCCCAGCTCCCTCCAAACCTGCTCCTCCTTCCCAAGATGCCCCCCAAATGCCTCCGATTGTCCAGAGCCAGATACCCTCATCCTGCTCTTTCCCCGCCCCTTCCCTGGCTCCCTCATCAACCTCCCTCCCACCTGCTCCCCCTCTTAATCCCCTTGTGTTTCCATCTCCCCAGCCTCCCCTTCACATCGGCCATCCCTCCAGCTCCTCCCCACCCAGCATCTCCAGTTTCTCCCCTCTTCCCACCGGCCTCCCAGTTCTGACAGCACTGCCCCTGCTCAAACGCCACTGGGGAACCCTTAGACTCTCAGACTCCAGCCTCCTGGGTAACTAACACCCCACATTCCCGTCTCTGGGGAATGTGGAGTCTGGAGCCTCATGTGGGGTTCACACATGCGAGTGTTTAAGGAAGGGACCCCCAGTGATTCAGGTAAACCCCCAGGATCAAAGTCTAACCTCCCCCCTCAGCACTCCCTTCCCCCCATCTGGAGTTTGCAAAGGGATCGGTACCCTGGGATTTGAGGATTTGACACAGGAGGTGAGTGTCTACTCCTTCCGGACCATGCCTCCGCAGAACCAGCTGGCCGCCTGCACACGGGCCCTGGAGAGCTCTGAGGAGCTTCTGGAAACAGCCAACCAGACCCTACAGGCCACGGACAGCGAGGACTTTCCTCAGGTGGGCGCCATGGAAGCTGTACCAGCGGTCGTCTTTCAGCATAAGCATGTCCCAAAGATTGCAAAGATGCAAAAGATGACATACTTCAACCAAACAAACACACAAAGAAGAATTCTTTGTTGTTCAGAAAGGCAAATGGAACAGCATAGGCTTTTTTTTTTTTTGAGTATAAGTCTATCCCACGTGGATGTTTAGTGTAAGGCTATCCCAATTCTTAGATGCTGGCAGACCTACTTATACTAAGAAATCGTTTGTTGTTTTATCTGAAATGCACATTTAACTGGGAAGGCTGTATTTTAAAAAAATTTTTTTAAAAAATTTTTTTGGCTAAAAGTAGCAATGTCCTGGGGAGCAGGCAAGGCAGGGGCTGCTGGGAGTCCGTCTGGAGGATTTTTGCAGATGGCTCCCATGCTGGGTCTCAAGCTTCTGGTTTGTCTAGTGTCTTTCTGGTTCTGTTGAGACCATTCTGTGAATGTGATTCTGCTTTTCTTTCTAGGCAGCCAAGCAAATAAAAGATGGGTAAGATGCTCCGCCCCTGGTGAAGGTGGGGATGCCAGGTGAGGGTCCCCTGGCTCAGAGCACTCGACTAGAACTAGACTAGCAGGGGAGTCCCCCACACACACCTGGGAGGAGCGGGCCTGGCCCCCGCCCGAGATGCCTGCCAGCAGGCTGCCGCCATCTCCCTCCCTGCAGGGTGACAATGGCCCCCGCTTTCCGGCTGTCCCTGAAGGCTAAGGTCAGCGACAACATGAGTCATCTCATGGTGGACTTCGCACAGGAACGGAAGATGCTGCAGGCACTCAAGTTCCTACCTGGTGAGAGGGGCACCCCGAGACTAAGCCTCAAGTCAGGTATTGGGACCTTAAGAAGGCTCCACCCCTGGTGGGTGGAGTCACAAGAATGCCCCACCCCTGTAGTTGGAGCACTAATGAAGCTCTACCTGTGAATGGTGCAGCGAAGTGGCCACACCCACTGGGTGGAGCCCCGAGGAAGCCCCGCCCCGGCACAGAGCCCTTCCTACCATAGAGTAGAGCCCCATGAAGGCTACACCCCCAATTCGGTGGAGAATTCTGGAAATATACTACTTCTAAGTAGTGAGATCCTGAAAAGACTCAGCCCCTTGTTGGCTGAACCCTAAAAGAGCTCTATGGTGTCCCCTACCCCTTGGTGAAACCCTGAGGAGGCTCCTCCCACAGCCCCCAGAGCCAGCAGGCCCCGCCCCTAAGGCTGGGATCCAGCGGAGGCTCCACCCCTAAGGAAGCCTGTCTAGTGGGTGGCGCTCCCGCGATGCACCGGCACCCGTGGGTGCAGGGTGATGACGTCCCTGTTTTCTCCGTCCTGGGCAGTGCCCAGTGCCCCCATCATTGACCTGGCGGAGTCCTTGGTGGCAGACAACTGTGTGACCCTGGTGTGGCGCATGCCGGATGAGGACAGCAAGATTGACCACTACGTGCTGGAGAACCGACGCACCAACTTCGAGGGCCCGCCGCGCCTCAAGGAAGAGCAGCCCTGGATGGTCATCGAGGGCATCCGGCAGACGGAGTACACCCTGACGGGTAAGCGCAGCCCTCTGGGTCGCCCTCTTCCCCGTCAGCCAGGCAGGGGCTGGCAGATGAGACCCCAGAGCTCACGGGGTGCACGCTCCTGCAGGTGGGGTCCTAGGGCCACCTTACCAGTAGTGGCGGATTGCCTAGGGGGTTATAAGAAAGCAGAAAGCCAGGAGAATCCGCGAGCCTGCAGCGGGGTGTCTGAAGGAGGGTAAAATCGGGGATCTCTAATGAATTTAAAAAGCCCGCCTGAGTTAGGGGAAACCCTCCGGTCTGGGGTGATTCCTGATGACAAGTTAACTATCCGCTCAGCGATTAGGCTGTAATTAGCCTGCTTCTTATCTGTAATTAGCATACATGGTTAATGAGCATGCTAATTGCAGGAAAGAAAATTCCTCCGCTTCCAAGAGCATTTGAGAAATGACTGGCTGAGCCTTTGCCTGGGAACCAAAAGAAACACGCCCCATGTTTTCCTCCATTTTATTTTATGAGGGTAAATAATATAGCATTTCCCATCTTAATCACTGTGACCTACACAGGTCCGTGGGATTCAATATGCTCATCACATTGGCCCGTTGTCACCCCCCTCCATCTTCCAGAACATCGTCATGTCCTTAAGCTGAAACTTTGTCCCTGTGAGACACTAACGTCCCACCTCCCTCCACCAGCCCCAGGCCCTACCACCTCCTTTCTGTCTCGGGGAATTTGACTGCTCTTAGTACTTCATGTAAGTGGAATGGTACCATGTTTGTCCTTTCGTGTCTGGCTTATGTCACTGGACCGTGTCAGGTTCCTCCACATTTTGCAGGTGCCAGAATTTGCCTTGAAGGCTGACTCGGATTCTAGTATTGGGATCTACCCAGCTTTTCCCAATAGTAGCAACTTACACTGAAGTTCACTGTGAACGCTGTGACCCTGACCTTGTCACAGCCTGCAGTGTTGATTTAACATTTCCCCGGTGGCACCCACATTCACATGTGTGTCTGTGTGTGATCGCATGCAGTTTTATCTCGTGTATATTCATGGTTTCGCGGCCACAATCAAAATTGAGACGGTCATTGTCCAAGACTTCCTCTAGAGAGCCACACTCTCTCATCTTTAAAAAATAAAATGTTTAGTGAGTGAATGACTCAGCGTGGGAGCCCATCAACATGTGGGGCGTTGAGGAGTCTGGCGAAGGCGGCTCCTCTCTCTGAATAACCCATGCGGTCGTCTGCAGTCGACTGCTAACTTGTTCATTGCTGGGGAAGACAGGAAGTTTTGGGTTTTGCAATCCTCGACTCAGTTAATCCTCACATGAACCCAGATCAATGCAGGGAATCGGATTGTCAGTTGGCAGAAAAGGAAACTGAGGCACTTAGGGACTTCAGGTCAGCTGCTAACAGGGCTTCCGGGTTTCTGAACTGGAGCCTTCTGGGAGGTAGTTTCCGCTTCTGGCCAGTAGATGGCGGTGCTGAGCAAACCTCGGAAACTTTAGGAGGATGAGGCATTCTGGGCGGGCACCTGGAGGAGGTGGCAGCCAGGCTGAGCCTGGAAGGAGAATGATGGAGGGGTGGGTGGGTGGTGAGAGGGAATATCCTTCCAGGCAGAACAAAAGCCAGCTCTAAAGCCCACAGGCCAGAGCACCGAGTCTTTGTGTATAGGGTGAGAAGGGGACAGTGAACTGGTTAAGATGACAGGGGTCCTGAACTGAGCCACCCTGACATTTAGGTGTCACAGAGAAAGGAGCCAAGTAAGAATCACTAGCCAGGAGAGGCTGTACCATAACTGCCAAGCACAGAGAATGTTCCAGAAGGTCCTGGAAGGCGTGATCAAGCTAGGAGGTTAAGCAAGATGGGGACTGATCAGTTCAGAGGGGGGAGAGGGAGTCAGGGAGAAGAAAAGAGAGGGGGTGCAAACAACTTCGAAAGAGGATTAACTTTAAGAGGGAAGACAGCTTATAACTTGATTTTTAGTATTCTCAAAAGAAACTAAAAAAAAAAAAAAAAAAAGACGGAAAGGAAGAGTGGGGTGTATCCTAAAAGCAGGGAAAATATTTAAGTAGCCATAAATGGCTAGAGGCAAGGGGTTCAGTACCTGATTCTGTCCCCTGTACATGATTCTGAGGAGTTGCATTTCCGAGTGCACCCTATATACCAGCCAAAGTCCCAGGGCAGATTCTCATTGGTCATTTTAGGTCATGTGCCTCTCCATGAGCCAATCCCCGTGACTAGGTCTTAAAGCATTCTGAGTGGCCAGTCTTGGCTGGGGGCGGAGCCAAGTAATCTACCTGGTCGGGAGAGTAAGGGCCGGGATGATTTCTCAGGAAAAAGATGATGTTCACAAGGTGAGGGACCTTAGGATTACTGTGGGGCACCAGGGCCTATAACCTGTTGCTTAGAGTGTACGCAATGTGGGAATCCATCTGTCGCCCCCTAGGTCTCAAGTTTGACATGAAATATATGAATTTCCGAGTGAAGGCCTGTAACAAGGCAGTGGCAGGCGAGTTCTCCGAGCCGGTGACTCTGGAGACACCAGGTGACTGCCTCCTACACCCATTTTGACTGTGACTCCATAGCCCCCTTCTACCAGGCACCCGGGAACCAGTGTATAATGAAAATCCTCTAATCAGGGTTCTATGACCCTTTTTGCCCTGGCTGCCAGGAAGCTCAGAGCTCAGTTTACCATATTCCTTATCCTGCATGTCTGGTCAAGCCCCGACTTTTACCCCTCTGGTTACATTTTCTGCCCCTTCCATGGCTCCCCATCTGGTCTTTCTCTGTGTCTCTGCCTGTTGTGTCTGTACTCTCTGTCTCCGAGCCTTTGTCTCTTTCCCTCTGTTTTGTTACCTCTTTCTGTTCTCTGTCCCGTTTTGGTCTGTCTTGGTCACTGTCTGTCTCTCTGTCTCTCTCCGTGTCTCTCCGGGTTCCCCATCTCTGGGACTGCCACGTCTGCCCTGCCCCAGCGTTCATGTTCCGCCTGGATGCATCCACATCCCACCAGAACCTGCGGGTGGAAGATCTCTCCGTGGAGTGGGATGCCATGGGCGGGAAGGTGCAAGATATCAAGGCTCGTGAGAAAGATAGCAAGGGACGGACGGCGTCTCCTATGAACTCCCCGGCCAGGTAGCCTTTCCCTCCCTGCCTGGTCCCTGGTGATCAAATTGGACATAGGCATACATAGAGCTCAGTGTGGTCAGGACTTAAGGTGGTGGAGCTGGAGGAGCCCCAAGAGTGCATGAGGGGAAAGGAGATTTTAAATGGGGTTTTGATGGTTGAACAGGAGTTTTCCAAATATGGAAGGGATTTTCTCACAGGAAGGACTTAGTGTATGAAGAAGATCAAATACTGTCGAGGATTGATGAGAAGTCCATGGTGGCTGGGGTTGACCCTCCTGGGGTAGGTGAAGACTGAACTTTCTCCTCCCTCCTCCTTGCCTCCCCTCCAGAGGTACTCCATCTCCTAAGAGGATGCCAACAGGTCGTGGGGGACGGGACCGTTTCACAGCTGAATCCTACACAGTGCTCGGTAAGGAGCGGGGATGACAGGAGGAGAGAGACAAATTCTAGGTAGGGGTCTGATGGTGGGGTTGGGGGGATTTCCTTTAGCTGGGGAAACTGAGGCAGGCAGCCATCTACAGAGCTTCTCTGGGAATGATCCCAATAATGTTTTATTGTATGGTGGGGGAAATAGTAAGATTTGGGAATGAGGGATTATTGGGGGAGAATCTAGAGTTTACACAATTAAAGAAAGAGGTTCTAGGCTGAGGCGTAGCTGGTCTGGAGCTGGGGAGAGGATTCCCTGAGGCCTGTGGAGTAGCTGGGATCTGGAGAGTAGCCAGAAAAAAATGGTTGTGTATGAAGTAACAGGGTTGCAGAGAAGCTGGAGCAAGGCAAGGGGTTGAGGAGAAGTAGCTTAGGGTGTGTGGAGTAGCTGGCATCCGAGAAGTTCAGAGAATGGTGAGGATTGGATCCAGTGAAGAAGTTGGCATCCACAGAGGAACTGGAGATTTAGAGGACTCTCCACTATCCATAAAGGGGATGGAAAAGGAGGCTGAGGTGTGAGGAAATCTCAGTGATCAGAATAATGAGTGGGGGTGGAGTGAGGGAGTAGCTGACTTTTGGAAAACATCTGGCATTAGTCAAAGATTGGGTTTGGAAGAAAAGAAAATGGAAGGTATGGGCAGGTATCTGCAGTGATCAAGATTTGAGGGTGACAGCTAACCCTTGGCAAGGAGCCTGGGCTAATTTTGGTTGGGGGAATAGCTATGATCAGGGAGGAGCAGGTCTGGAGAAGAAAGATATATGGAGATTTGTCCTGCATGCAGGGAGGAACTGAGATATGATATGAAGATAAGCTGTGATCTGAGATAAGCTGTGTCAGAAGCACGATGTGGGAGATTGTCTAGTCTCTGGGAAGAACTGAGGACTGAGGAGTATCTCGACATAGGGAGAAGCTAGAAGTTTGTTTTTTAAAGGAAAGATACAGGCAGGCATGAAGGCAGGTAGGCAGGAAGAGAAGGAGGAAGAAGTACTTTGATTTTATTTAGTTGTTCATCTTGGTTGTTCCCCAGGTCGCAAACCTAGGTCCTTGGGATGGACATGGACTGTGTCTGGCAAACTTAACCATTAAGTTACCAGGGCACACCTAGATGGAGTTCCTAAGGCCTGGAAGTATCTGGAAGGGGTAGCTGGGGCTTGTAGAGAATCTGCAAGGATTAGCTGAGGCTTGAAGGGTATCTGGGCTTAATGAGTCTCTAGAGGGTGCTGATAAAGCCTGTGGGATACTTGGAAGGAATAGCGGAGCTCAAGGAGTATCTAAAGGGAATAGTTGTGGTCTGGGGAGTAGCTGGGTGATCGGCCCTTTGCGAAGAGCACCGGGAACTCGGTTCGACTCGATCGCCACTGTCCATCCTGCCCCACAGGGGACACACTGATCGATGGCGGGGAACATTACTGGGAGGTGCGCTATGAACCGGACAGCAAGTCGTTTGGCGTGGGGGTGGCCTACCGCAGCCTGGGCCGCTTCGAGCAGCTGGGGAAGACGGCGGCGTCCTGGTGTCTGCACATCAACAACTGGCTGCAGGTCAGCTTCACCGCCAAGCACGCCAACAAGGCCAAGGTGCTGGACGCCCCCGTGCCCGACTGCCTGGGAGTGCACTGCGACTTCCACCAAGGTGACAGTCATCCCCATCTCAGTGCCCCAGCCCCGCCCCCACCCTTCACCGCAGCCCCTCTAACCAGCCCTCCCCGTCTCTCTGTCCTCCACCCAGGCCTTCTGTCCTTCTATAATGCCCGCACCAAGCAGCTGCTGCACACTTTCAAGGCCAAGTTCACGCAGCCGCTGCTGCCGGCTTTCACGGTGAGGCCCCTGACGACCTGGGAGGGGGCCCAAGCGGGCACCTGCCTCCTGTCCTGAGCGACCCTCCCTGCTCTCCTGGCCGCCTTCCCCAGGTGTGGTGTGGCAGCTTCCAGGTGACCACGGGCCTGCAGGTCCCCAGCTCCGTGCACTGCCTGAGGAAGCGAGGCAGCGCTACCAGCAGCTCTAACACCAGCCTTACCTAGACGTGGCGCCCCCACCCGGCTGCGCTGGCTGAGGGGGCCCCCGCCAGGCCTCAGCTGGTTCTCACGTGCTGCTTGGAGCCTTAACTCCTGGTGGAGGGAGGAGGTCCCCCACGGGAAGCGGGCACTGGGGCAGGCCCTCCTCCTCACCTCACCTCCTAATAAAGGTCGAACACTGACCAGGCCATGCTGCGGTTCTTCACTCACCATGTGTGCCCTGCTCTCTCTGGCCTCACTTTCCCCACTGAAAAATGGGTTTTTCTCTACAAACTGGGGCTTGTAGAAAATCTGCAAGGACTAGCTGAGGCTTGGAGAGTATCCGTGTTTAGCGGGTCTCTAGAGGGAGCTGATAAAGCCTATGGGATACCTGGAAGGAACAGCGGAGCCCAAGGAGTATCTGGAGGGAATAGCGTTGGTTTGGGGAGTACCTGGGTGATTTGCCCTTTGTGGAAGAGCACTGGGGATTTGGTTCTACCCCATCTCCAGCAAATTATGTAGAGCTTCAGATCATGTGCCAGCTGTGGGCAGGCATCCCACAGAACCCTAGCTACCCTCTGTAGCCATGCCAAATACATGCCTGGACCCGGGGTCACACAAGCTTTAATTCTGGGGGGAAAGATTCTGCCTGATTGTCGTGCAGTGCCACGAGATTTTCTCACTGGTCCCCAGTGTGTCCGGCCAAGTTCTCCAGTGCTCGTCTCCTCTGCAGCTTCTCTTCCAGTTCTGCTGTCACATCTGCCAGTCCTGGGGGCAGGGTAGTGGGAGGTACAGGGGGCTTTACCTGCACCAGGGATCCCTGTGACATCCACCAAGACTGGCTACAGAACTTGAAGGGTCCTTCTGAGGATGGCCCCTTGGAGCTCAGACACTCCAGTCAAGGAATGACCGTAAACTGAGTTCTGAGCTTCCTGGCAGCCAAGGCAAAAAGGGTCAGAGACCCATGCTTTTTCATTACACAGCTGGGCCTCAGGGGCCTGAAAGGGAAAGACTATGGGGTCACACCCAGGGTAGCATGCCTGTGAGGCACTCTCCAAGAGCCTCCCCACACACACAGACCCCTTACCTGCTTTGGGGAAGAGAGCCTGCACAGGGTTGATGAGCAGCTTCCTGCCCACACCACTGTGAAGACCTTTGGGCTCTGCAGGAGAAGACAGATGAAGGCTAAGTTTGTCCATCCTGTGAATGAGGGAGGGGTTGGGGAGGCTGGATCCCCTACCTGGTTTGGGCACAATGGGTGGCTTTGGAAGCTTCACCTGAACCTTGGCCAGCTTCTTGGGCTTTATGACAGGAGGCCGACTAGCGGAAGGCACTGCGTGGACAAAGTTGTGGCAACTCACCACTAGCCACTAGCCTCCTCTACCCGCCCCCATCTCTCAGCCACACCCCCCTGGCCCCCACCCACCATCCCCATTCACGTAGTCAGCATCTGGGTGACTGGCAATGGGGGTCACATAATTCTCATCGTCATCCGGTATGGGGGGCAAGGGCGGTAGTGGGGGCAGCTTGTCCTGGCTGGACACAGGCACGGTGGATGCAGGAGGCAGCTGTTTGGGGCCGCCTGCCAGGGCCGGAGGACCTGGTGAGGAAACAGCATCACTTTGGGGGTGCATGTGGGGCGGGGACGGCTCAGGGTGGATCCGTGTGCGCTTTGTAAGAGGAATTCCCTTGTTCCTGTATCTGTACATGCCCACTATCAGTCTGCGTCCATGCCTGGGTGGCATCAACACTGGATGAATTTGCATATGCCAAATATATGCAAATGTGCACACAGGTACCTGACATGGTCAGAATTTTGGGGTACTGCGGTGGATTTGCATATGCTAATACATGTAAATATGTGCAAACATGCAGTTTGAAGTCTACTTGGGAGGTTTGTCTAATTTACATATGCTAATATATGTAAAGGTACACATGGGTGCATGACCCATGAAAGAGTATGCCCTTGGGTACTTTGGGGGAATTTGCATATGCTAAATATATGCAATTGCCCACAGATATGCATGACACGGCATACAGGTATGTCCCTGGGTACATGTCTGTACTAGAGTGTGCACGCATGTGTCTAGAAGTGTCTGGGTGTTTGCTGCCGAGTGCTGCGTCTGCATTCGTTTGGAGCGACGGAGGCAGTAGGTCCCTAGAGGCGGTTACCGCGGGGAATGGTGGGACTTCTGCGTGTCTGCCGAGCTATCTACCTACGCACTCTGCTTCTTCCGGGGGTTAGTGTATGTATGTGAGTGGGCACGTGTGTGCCGCTGTACAGATGGCAAGCGCACAGCCCCCCAGATCTGCACAGCACATACTGCTACACCCTCAGACCTTTCCCGCCCCCTCGCGTCCCAGCACTCCCCCAGAGTTTCCCATCTCCAGCTACGTCTTGCTTTCCAGGCTCACCCTCACAGCCCCCTCTACCTACTGAAGTCCTTTGAGAGATTCAGCAAGACCTCCTCCAGGAAGCCTTCCCAGCGCTCTGCCCCGCTCCTCTCCCCAACTCCGGATGCCCCTCCCAGCCCCAGGGTCACCCCACAAGGCGGTCAGCCCCCTCTCCACGACCTCCGAGCCCCGAAAGTCTGAGTGCAAGATGGGGGCACATGAGGTTCCGAGAGGATGTGGCTGCATGTGGGTCCTGGGTCTCCCCACTCTGCCCCAGCGATGGCCAGCGGGAGAGGGTGTCACCTGGGCCGGGGTCCGCGGGGACCGAGGATGCCACCCACATACTCTCTCCGTTCTCTTTACTCTCCTCCACGTAGCCTGGAACAGAGAGGGTGGCCTGGAGGAGGCGCAGCGGCAGGGTGTCCCCCCTGGGGTGGGGTGGGGCTGGAGTGGGGGGAACTGGTCTTCCAAGATCCCTAAGCCACACCCACCTAGCACCTTCTCATAGTCCTCATCCAGCAGGAAGGGCACCAGCGCCTTCTTTGTGTTTAACACGAAATAGTTGACCACAGCATCCAGGGATGCGCAGGAGAACTGGGCACAGGGAGGAGGCAGGGTCAAGCTGAAGGGGAAGGGGGCGCAGACCCCACCACTGCACTTTCCCATCTCCGGACTCAACGCTCACCGGTTCCTCCACGTCGATCACGTATTTGGAGCCTTCTTGTTTTACCTTGTAGTGTCGGACCACTGGCGTCCTGCACCGGCAGTAGGCAAGTGGGGGCCCTGGCTCAGGTCAAGGAAAACCCAGTCCCTCGCCTTGGCCCCGCCCTCACGACACCCTCGCCCACCCCTGGCCCCCGGCTCTGATGCCTCCATTGACGTGGCCCCGCTCCTATAGAGGTACCAACCCCTCAGTCCCACTCCCCCTCCTCCCCTGGCTCCCCAAACACTGACCACACCCAGTCCTGGCAGGACTCTGGTTGAACCAAGTCCCAATGGCCCGGCCCCCAGGGAGGTCTGGCCCCGCCCCCAGCTCAGACTCCTCCGACATGACCCCGCCCCCGGTCCATATTCCCCAGGAGAGTTTAGTGCTGGCCCAGATCCTCCCGCAGTGTAGCAACACCGCCAGAACTGCGGGTGCGGGGAGCCCGGTCATGACTCCACCCACAGGCCTTGACTCCGCCCAAAGGGCTTATTTTCAGTCCTGGACTTGACTTCGGCTCTGCTCCAGAGGCCTTGACTCCTCTCCTAAAGGGGGTCAGCTGTTCTGCCTGGGCTCTAACTCCTCCCCAGATAATAAACCACCATTCGCCAAGGTGGGATGCTGCGTCCTTGCCGCTGGCCTCACTCCGTTCCACTTTGGACTCCACCCCTAGCCCTGACCTCGCCCCTTAAATCAACGCCCCGCCCGCTTCGGTGCTCCAGAGACGCGCATGCGCACCCGTTGAACAACTGGCGCGTGGTGACTGACACGCCGTTCGCACCGTCCCCGCTGGGCCTCAGCAGCAGGTTCCCGCACTCGGGGTAGCGTTCCAGGAGCAGCTGTGCCTCCAGCCGGGTCACCTTCAAGAAACACCTAGGGCGGACCGGGACACCTACTTGGGACAGGCCTCGCCCCTAACAGCCCGCCCGCCTACTAGCACTTAACTCCGCCCCCGACACGCTGGCTTCGTCCGTAACCCCGCCCCTGGCCGTCTAGCCACGCCCACCATCCTAGAAACCCGCCCTTAGAGGCCCTGCCTGGTCAACCCAGGCCTAGGTTCTGCCTCCAGGGGCACAGCTTTGACCTCCAGGCGCAGAATTAAGCTGCAGACCAGCTTCCCCGCACTTCAGCCGCCCCCTGCATATCTTACCCTGCCACCCAGGACCTAGCTCAGCTCCTACAGACCCAGATCCAGCCCCAGAAACCTACACTCACACGCAAAACTCAGTGGGGCTCCCAATTTTGAACCCTAATCCCTGTCCCAGCTTGTACACAGCCCTGTACTCAAGACCCAGCTCCGGGAGACTTCAAAGTGCCCAGTCTCAGTCCCATGCTCCAACCCCACACCATCCCACCGCCATCCTGGGCCATGGGGGTCTCACGGGGGGATCTCGAGAGCACGACGCGCCGCCTCTTTCGCCAGGGCCTCGGCCATCATATAACGGTGTCCAGGAAGCAGGGTCAGGTTGGATGGAACTCGGAGCTGCGGGGCGAGATGGAGGCGTGAGTGGGTGAATGTGCCCATGTCACAGATGGGTAAACTGAGGGTAGAATGCAGACGGAGCCAGGGTGGGAAGCTGGGTCTGGCTGAGGGGCAAAGAGGGCTTCTGGAGGATGAGCTGATGCTGGAATTTTGGGTCCCAGTCGCTAAGGTCTGTAGGGGACCAGGCTAGGGAAATAAATGAGTACGGTAGATGCTTCTTGGTGGCCTAGCAGTTTAAACCAGGTGCAGTCCACATACATCCCAGGGCCCTGGGTGAAAGACCTGGGGTCGGGGAGAGAACCAGGATGAACTGAGTTAAATACATGCTTCCTCCTCTCTCTTCCTAAGTCCTGCCTGCCTTCATTCCTGCCTGCACCTTGTCTTTAAAAAAAATAGGAGTACAATAGGTTCCACGAATGTAGATTAAAACTCCTGGTGTTTAAGTGATGGCAGCTAACTTTTAGATTTTTAGCAGTTTGTTGGCAAAACAAAACGTATTTATGGGCTACATTTGGCTCCTAGGCCGCCAGGTGGAGACACTAAAGTCTCATTGTGGGAATCAAGGAAGGAAAATGAGGACATCTGTGGAAGGAATGGGAGCGAGGGACAGCAGAGGAGCAGTCGAACCTCTACCACCGTCAGGATGAACCCTTTCCACATCTCCCGAGACTCCAGGTTCTCCACCTAGGGAGGGAAAGAAAAAAAAAAGTTCATGTCGATGAACCTCATTCTATTCATCTGTGAAATGGGAATTAAAATCAAAGTCTGTTTCCAAAGGCTGTTTGCAAGGGTCAGTGAGTTCAAGAGGTTAATTTAGGCCATGTCTAAATATAAGTCCTTGGCAGCTGGGGTGTTAGTCTTTAGTGATACTAGATCAACTTAAAAACACTTTAAAGGAAGGATGCCGGGTGCACCCTAGTGGCCTAATGTCTTAGTTCAGCAGAGGTATGTTCCACATGCTTCCCAAGGTCCCCAGTTCGAGACCCAGGACCAGCGAAGTGACCAAGATGAACAACCACATTTAAAAAACGGATAGAAATGTTTCTTCCTCTTGTCTCTTCCTGCCTGCCTACATGCCTTCATTCCTGCCTGCGCCTTTCCTTTATGTTGTTTGTTTATTTTTTTAAAGGAAAGGCGCAAGCAGGAATGAAGGCGCGTAGGCAGGCAGGAAGAGAGAGGCAGCAGCAGCACTTATTTATTTATTTGTTCACCTTGGGTGCAGCCCAGCAGCCCCGGGATGTGAACCTGGGTCCTTGGGATGTATAGGGACTGTGCCTGGCACACATATCTGCCAAGCCACCAGGGCACATCAACTCTTTTTTCAAATCTCTGGATCTGAGTCAGAAACTCAGATCCACAAGCTTGACGTGCTTTGCACCTTAGCCACAGGGGTGTGACCTACATCAACATTTTTTTGAAAGGAAATGTACTGCCGGGAATGAAGGCCAGCAGGCAGGTAGGGAGAGAGAGGAAGGAGAAGTGTTTTTTTATTGATTGATTTTTCTAATTGTTCATCTTGGTTGTTCCTCCTGGCTCCAGGCTGTAAACGTAGGTTTGGGGGATGTATGTGGACTACACTGGCAAAAGGCCATGGACTTAATCACTAATCCAGCAATGTATACCCTACATTAACATTTTGTAAAACAGAGATCATGTGTCTCCTACGATCCAAATCCTCCAGAGCACCCAACTCCCTTGGGGTCAAAACCCAAATCTTTCCACACCCACCAGACCCTGCATAACCTGCCCTGTGCCCTCTCCCTGCCCTCCCTCCTCCCTGCCCTCTTTCCTCCCTGCCCTTCGTCCTCCCTGTCTCCCCTCCTCCCTATCACCCCTCCTCACTCCCCTCCAGCCCCATGGGCCTCCTGCTGCTCCTCTGAAATGTTAGGCACAATCCTACCCCAGGACCTTTGCATGTGCTATTCCCTCTGCTGAAGAGCTGATTTATAGGTGTCTATATTGCAGGCTCGCTAACCTCCTTCAGGTCCTCAGGAGGCCTTCCTTTATCACACCATGTAACACTGCAACTGCTGCTCTTTCTCTTTCCCCTAGCACTTGTTTCTCCATATCGACTGTCTATCTATATCTATCTATCTATCTGTCTATCTATCTGTCTGTCTGTCTATCTATCTATGTATATCTGTATCTGTCTGTATATCTGTCTATCTATATATATATATACACATATATCTTTGTCTATCTGTTCATCTGTATCTATTTATACACATACCTATCTGTCTACAAATAATATTTTTTAAAGGAAAGGTGCAGGCAAGAATGAAGGTGAGTAGCCAGTCAGGCAGGAAGAGAGAGAGAGGAAGAACATCTTTATTTTTATTTTGTTGTTCACACTGGGACCCTGGGATTGAGCCCAGGGGGATGTGGCTTGCGCTCCTTTGGAGGCAAATGACCTAAGCACTGCTCCACCGGGGGGCGGGGGGGGGCGCTGTAAATTTGTTTTTCAAGGAGAGGTGCAGGCAGGCATGAAGGTGAGCAGGCAGGCAGGAGAGAGGAGGAGGAGGAAGCTCTTGACTTAATGGTCTTGTCATCGCTGTGCAGTAGCAAAGTGTCTGGCACACGGTTAACGGAAAGACTGAATGGTGGCAGTGATGCCTGCAAGCTTCCCTTTTTCTGCACTTTACACAGGATCCCACTGTGCAGGTGAAGAAACTGAGGCCTGGAGAAGGGCAGTGACTTGTCTGGGGTGGCCAGCCTAGGATGTGTGTTAGCGGGGGCGGCTGCAGGGGGCGCCACAGAGAGGGAGGGTCTGCCACCAGCCCCACCAAGGGTCCTACCTTAAACTTGATCTCTTGGTTCCGAAGGAACAGGGTGAAGTGGGTGCCAGGGTCTCGGGAGCTCCCTCCGGGAGCCTCATTGGTGAGCCTCACAAATGCTCCCAGGTCTAACTTCTCCAGGTGCTGGGAGCACAGAGGGGGGGAGGGGGTTCTGAGCAGCAGGGCCTCAGTATCCTGTGGTCACACGTGTGGCCACACCACCCACGCCCTCTGTTTGGTCCCCATGATTGAGGGCCAGCCAGCCCTGGAACCCTCATTCCCGTCCTTACCTGGATGTCCCGATTGCTATTGTAGAAATAGAGAGTGAGTCCCTGGAGGCCCGCCCAAAACTTCTTGTAATCCTGGGGACCAGAGGTGGAGAGAGAGAAGGAGCTGAGACAGCACAGATGGTTTCTCCCAACATACCCGCTGCTGCCACAGGACCTTTGCACTGACTGTCCTCTCTGCCTGCACACGCTTCCCCACATCTTCATGTAGTTACTTTCATTGTCTGCTTTGGGGTTTTGAAGAAATGGTTCCTTATCAGGAAGACCCTCCCTACTCATGGCCAAGCTTCTGGAAATCTGTTATTCTCTGAGGACAGATGAAAGGGAAACAATGGGAGGACTAATTACAGAGGTGGGAGATCTAGAAGGGAATTAAGCTAATTGGTCTTACATTATTCTTTCCACCCAACTATCCATGTCAGTCCTTTCTTCCATCATCTATCCCTCCATCCATTCACCCACCCATACATAACACTTACGTACATACATCCTTACAAATATTCATCTATGCGTCCATCCAATTACTTATCCATCTATACCCTTAACCATCCATCCACCTGCCCCTCCATAGATAAATTCACATACATCAATTTATCATTCCCTGAGGAGCTGTTCTGTGCCAGACCCTGTTCCCTGCACCGGGAATAGAGCAGAAAGTGATTGAACTAAGCCTGGTAGTAACTACTTTGCAATTCGCCAGCCCCGTACCATTGCCCATTGCATAACATTTTTGAGCTCTTTGTGCCTCAGTTTCCTCACCTATACAATGACCAGAGCACTGACGCCTGCCTCAGAGCCTGGGCAGGTCTCAGGCAAGTTAATACCTGCAAATGCCAGCTGAATGGTACCCTCCTGCAGCTGTGATGCCAGCGTGTTCTGTCCCCTCTAGTAGAGAAAATGGAGGCCCACGATGGAGTCTCCAGCTCAGACATGAGAGTCAGGAGAGGGTAGAGTGGGATGTGCTGGGTGTCACACTGTGGGGCCCACAGGGCTTCTTAACCACTGTGACCTCCTGTCCGCAGATGCTTCCAGGCAGGGATGGGGGCGGTGAGGGGAGCTGGAAGCAGGGAGGCAGAAGGGAAGGGGAGGGAACT
>RJWH01009339.1:0-23403 GCA_004363575.1 Solenodon paradoxus | reverse complement strand
GGCTCTCCCTGCTGTCCCCGGGCGTCCCCGGGAGTCCCGGAGAGGGGCCGCCGAGGAGCAGGGAGGCGGGGGCCGGAGCTGGACGGGCCGGGCCCGGCGTCCCAGCCGTCGTGGACCTTCTTGCCGATGGCGCTCAGTGCCGGTGGCCCCATGTCCCCTTCGGGGTCCGTGTCCAGGTGTCGGGGCCGGTTGTCATCTCCATGCTGCACCTGAGCAAAGAGCAGCTTCAGAGGAGCTTGTCCCAAGGCTCCCAGCGCCAGCAGTGGGAGCAGGACAGGCTCGCTCCGTCAGGTGCTCCCTGCGCCTCCTGGGAGAGAGCAGCTGGGAGAGCCCCTGGCGGGCACCCGTCCCGCTCACCCCATCCCTGTGATTTCTCGTGCCAAGACTGGGCCGTGTGGCTGCTCCCACCTCTCTGGTCACCGGGGAGGGTCTCGCTGGGCCCAAGTCCCTGTTGGCCGCAGACGCTCAGCGCCAGCCCTCCCCGGAAGCTGTCCCCGAGTGGCCGCAGCCTGGCGCCGAGATCGCCCACGCCAGACACAACTCGTGTTCTAGAATTGGGCTCAGAAAGCACCGTAGAGCCTGCGCGTGGTCCATTTAGCTGTTCACCTTGCTGGTTCTTGAACTGAGGACCTTGGGATGTGTGTGAACGGTGCCCGCTGCAGCGCTCACCTGCGCTGTCTGTTTTATTGGTTCTCTGGTTTAAGAGACAAGCGCCGTCAGTTCAGAGACCGGCTGTGGCATCCCTGCCTGCCCTGCTCCCGGCGAGCTCCTGGAATGCCCAGCAAGGTGGCCCCAGAGCCCTGCTTTCAGTCCCCAGAGGAGGAGTGCGCTTCGGTCGTGCTCTGGACAAGACCAGCTGGGAAGAGGCTTGGCTTCCCATCGCACCTGGTCCAGCGCGACACACACACGCAATCCCGTCGGACTGAAACGGGTGCCGGCCACGAAGACTTTGTCAGATTTTGCTTTTCCCCAAAGATAAGAAACAAAAACCAGTTTCTACATTTCTAACTGCGTTTTGGAAACCTCTCTCTGCACTGGAGGGGACTCCACTGGACTCTGAAGCCATTGTATTTTGGGAGTGGGCGGGTGTCTGTCCTTACTGCTTTTCATGTTCAACGATGAAAGAATTCAACTGGAATAAAATATTAAAGTCGCACGGGACACTAACCTTGGTTAGTTCTGAGTTACAGTTAGAGGGGACACATTTAGGTGGTTCTTGAAAAGTCGGCAAAGCGAAGCAGAACCTGGATTTGTGTTTTTCTTGTCATTGATGTTTTCAGTATTTATTTTGTGTTCGGAAAAATATTAAAAAATTTTGACTTTGGCTTTATAGGTTTAGAAAAAGACACAGAACAAGCTGGACATGCTTGTGATGGCGTTGGGGAAGGAAGTGGGGATTTCCCTCTTCCCGTGGGCTTGAGAAGAAGGCGGGGACTCACTGCCCGTCTGTAGGGGGCACTGCCTGGGGGCAGCTGAGGATTTGGGA
The DNA here is from genome assembly GCA_004363575.1 of Solenodon paradoxus. NCBI lineage: Eukaryota > Metazoa > Chordata > Mammalia > Eulipotyphla > Solenodontidae > Solenodon > Solenodon paradoxus. The sequence goes on along the minus strand of RJWH01009339.1, from coordinate 21,917 downwards.
AGGTAAGACGGGGCCTCCTTTGAGGCCAGCATCCTCTGGAATTTCTTTTCTCTCAGGTGTGTTTATATGTTTTTAAAAGCTGTCTTTGAAGTTAAAGAAATCAAGCCTTGTGAATTGCTCTGATGGTGTCTGGGGAATCTTCATGGGATCTTCACGGGATCCTTGATCTTTCAAAGTGTTACTCAAATGGAAATAAACGCGTCTGCAGCAGATGTGTGTTTCTCCGACCAGCGTGCGCCGACCCGACCCCGTGGGCATGGCTGTTCCCCGCCGCTCCTGGCTGCCTGCGTCCCAGCTCCTCGGAATCAAAGCAGGCGTCGAGGGGACCAGGCGGGTGCAGGGCCGTGCGGGGAGCCTGGGGGCTCGGAGTAGGTGTCTTCAGAGACGAATATTCTGCTCCTTCCCTGCCTGCTGTCCCACGCACGCTCTGACTCTGCTCCACCAGCCTCTCCTCCCCGAGCCCGGCCAGCGGTGGAGACCTCGGACCCTCCCTTCGTCCCCACTGTCCAGGGCTCTGAGTCACATTTCCACCCGTCTGTGCAGACAGCGGTAAGTGGCTCCACGGAGCGGCAGCTGGGCCAGCAGACGTGTGTCTCAGCCCTGGAGGCCGGGAGCAGGCTGACCGAGGCCGTCTTCTCCCTCTGTCCTCACACGGGGGGCCCTCTGTGTGAGCCTGCACCCTAATCTTCTCGTAAGGACACGTGAGGCTGACTGAAGGCTCACCCTCGGAGCGCTTTGTGCCCTAAGCCCTGATCTCGAATACGGCCTCCTTCTGAGCGCTTCTAATCTGAACGGGGCGTGCAGCCCAGCGGCCCGCACAGCCCCTCTGGGTGGTGGCAGGCAGGCACGGAGGCAAGCGGGCAGGCCGAGGGGAAGAGAGGAGAACACGTTTACTATTTCCTTACTCATTTTTGGTTGCTACCCAGACTCAGGTTGCACACTTGGGCTCTTGGGCTTTAAAAATTTTTTTAAATAATTTTAAGATTTCTTTTGTTTACACTGCACTGTGCATTTTAGGGTACTGAAATTGCACCCCAGTCCGTGTGCATTTGCTACCACCACCGTGTTCCTCCTTCCTCCCTCCCTCTCCTGCCCTCCGAAGCCACTGTCCTGTGTCCCGTGGATTTCATTGGGGTTTGTCTGTCCCTCTGTATTATTTCACCGCGGCCCAGACGTGACCGAAACCCACCGCACCTCCTCCTTTCTCTGCGACTCACCCTGCCTGTCCGATCCCCTCCCGTCCCATCCAGACTGCTGCACCGCGAGGATGTCGTCTTTTTCCCGGCGGCGTAGAATTCCACTGATTATCAGTAATCAGCGTCTCTATCCAGTCTCCTGTCGCTGGGCCTCTAGGCCGTTTCCGTGTCCTGGCCGGTGCGGATTGGGGTCCCGGGGCTTCGACGCGGCTGCAGCGGAGTTGCAGACTCAGAGCCTGAGCCCCCGGGCACACGCCACCCACCTCTGTTCTCCCACCGCTCGCTACTGAGGGTGTACAGCACACCTTCGTGGGCGTCATTATTAACACAAAACACTTGTTAAACAGACATTATTCCATACGAATAATTTGAAAAAATCGCTGAGATCGGATGTCTTTAATGGGTCGTGGCAGAAACCGTACGAGCTTGAATGGAAAGACTCTTGGCTCACCCGGGGCCCCGGCAGAAGGGAGCGGGGCTGAGCTGTAATGGAGGGGACCCCAGGGCTCCCTCCCAGCCCCTGTCACATAAGCCATTGTGTCCCCCTGAGCTGACTCTCCCCCGGTGCGGAGTGACGCCCCCTGCTGGCCGAGGGGTGCAGAAGGGGAAACGCCGTCAACGACCCGTCTGGTCACATCTCTATGGCCTTCTCTGATGGGTCATCTTGTGTCAGGGGCCCACGTCCTACGTCACCCTGTGTGTGGAGGGGGATGGGGAGTGAGGACGGGCCATGCCCGGGTCGTGGCCCACTCGGTGACCCTCTGGCCTTGAGTTTGCTATGCCCTGATAGGTCACTCCAGAGGGATCGGGTGACGGGTCCATCCTGTCAGCACCACAGGGCTGAGTGGGGGACTTTTGTCCTGGGGAAAGACTCAGCCAGACCACACGACAGAGTGCAGTGCAGGGGTAGTTAGGCACATCTGTGAAACCAAAGGGAAAGCAGAAGCGGCGGTGAAGTGACAGGGATGGTGTGTGCGTCCTTGGAGAACATTTTCTCTCGCACAGACCTCTTCAAGCACACTTTTTAAGTAGCCGTCTGCCTTTTCCTGTCCCTCCATCGCTGAGTCCTGAATAGCTCGGTCAGTGAATACAAAGCTTTCACTAGGTGTGAGTAGTTGATTTGCGTGGTATTTCACTGCATTTCCACTCGTATAGCTACCGGAATCACCCCCACTTTGCAACGCACAGTGTGGCTTGCGCTACGTTATGAAGGAGTCAGAGGAGAAACGAATCCACCTTCCCCTTCACGTTGGCCTGGCGGTTTCCTCTCTCCGCGCCGAGGAGGGCTGAGCAAGGAGACCTGGCTGCAGGGTGAGGACGTTCTTCTCAACGCCCTAACGCGGGGAGTGGAGCTGGAGGGCGGTGTAGACAGGAACTGCTCTGGAGGACAGCCACCGGGACAGCGCACCCAGGATCCTCTTTCCGTTCTAGGTGAGTCAAGGCTGTGTGTCCAGCCTTTGTGACAGACGTGTATCGACCGTGAAGGAAAACTGCTCCGCCGGCGCTGGGGCCAGGCCCGCGGTCTGGAATGCCACTCGCCACTCCCGGACGACAGGTGCCTCTGTTTGCTCCCTCATTGTCTGCACAGCGCTTCGGCCCCGAAGGCTTTCAGAATGCCCTCCTTGCCAGTGGAGATGGCGCTTGGACCTGGCGATTTAGATTCCTGTCAGTGATGAGAACAGATTGTCCATAAATTAAGATAACATCGTTATCAGTGTTTTAGCCATGGTGGTTGAGTAACAATGCTTTTAGTAATGTTTGCTCATCTCAGATAAGAAGTCGAGAATATGAGACAGGAGAGGGACTTGCCATCACGGTGCCCGACTTCCTTATTGTAGAGATGACGAAGAGGAGTTAGATCTGCTTTCTCCACAGGAGTCACCACCAGAAACAAGGCCTCTGTGCTCATTTCTCTGTAATGTTAGCTGATTTTGGATTTTTTTGGTTGCTTTGTTAAATCAGAGTACTTAAGGCCTATGCGTGTTTATTTCTGTATCTAGTCTATACCTTTATCTGTCTATCTGTCTCTGTCTGTTCATGCACCCTTCCATCTGATTGGGTGGGCTGGGGCACCCTTAGAGACACCCCTGAATCCAACCCGAAAGAATTCACGGAGACCTGTTGGATCAGGATCACGTGGCAAGTTTATTAGAAGTAGGAGAGTGAGGTTAGGCTCCCTGCAGACTTGGAACATCGCATTAAGAAGGAGCACACGTGAGTGTCTGTGCCACGTGCGTCACTTCGTGTGTGCGGAGGCTCTGTGGTGCCCGTATATGCCTGGGGCAGTGGGTGCCAGCATGGGTGAGGCCAGGAGTTCTGAAGTTCCCACCTGGAGTTGTCATGATTGCTAAGGGCCGCGGCTCTGGCTCCTGAGGGAGCATCTGACTACAAGTCCTTCCCCACTGGGCTGCGTGGCTTGAGACCATGCCTCAGGCTGCTGCGTCTGCATCGACCTACGTTCCTTCTAGATTTTCAGGAATGCTGTCTCTGCATAGACAGGAGAGGGACTTGCCATCACCCTGCCCGACTTCCTTATTGTTCGGAGGAGGAAATGGAGTTAGATCTGGAGACACCACCAGAACAAGACCTGTGTGCTCATTTTTCTGTCATCGCTGTCATCTCTCCCTCTGCCATTAAAATCCTCACCATCGCCATCATCATCCCTTTACTATTTGTTCATCATGCAATGTGTGAGCAAAGAGTATCAACTTAAAACCATCTCACCCAGGTTCAGAAAATGGAAATAATTGGCTCAGATTTGTTTTGGCTCAGGCTGCTTAAAAAGCAAGAAAACGGTAAGACATTTATTTGCTTCATGGTGTGCTTTCTTGGTTGTTCCTCAACCCACCCAGCCTCTTCAGGCTGTGATCGACACAATTCCTGTAGAATGGGGATCTGTGGCTCACGTGACAGAATTTATTTCTCATCGGTCCAGGGTCAGAGTGCCGGTGGATTCAGCTCCGGGTGAGGACCGGCTTCCGACCTGGAGAGACTCGTCTCTGCGCGTCTTCTCTTACAGGCCACCAGTCCCAACAGGAGAGGCACCGCCCTCTGCCTCACTCTGTCCACCTCCCTCCCCAGAGGCCCAGCTCCTACAAGCACCACGTTGGGAGGCAGGGCTGTGCCGTGTGGGTCTGGAAGGGGTGGGGACACCAGCATCGGGTCCGCGCCAAGTCACAGAGCGAGAAACAGACCCTGGACTCTCACTAACTCCACTGCAGACAGCTCGGACTTCAAATGAGGGCGACAGGCATCTTCAGGAGGTCGTGCTGGTGGGAAGCAAACTCGGTGCCCACCGACAGGTGGCTGGATAAAGAAACTGTGGCCTGGACACTCAGTGGAACTCTGTGCAGCTGCTGAAAAACAAAATGGTGTCTGTTCCAGCATCTGGATGGAACTGGAGGGGAACATGTGATGCCAAACAAGTCAGACAGAGAAAACATACAGATGTGTTTCACTCACAGGTGGACTATAACGAAACAGTAAACAGATCTACCCCAGCAAAAACTCGCGGGACACAAGGAGATGGCGGCTGGGGCGGGGGGCGGCGGTCCAGCGGGTGGGAAGGGGAGGGATGGAAGAGGACAAAGGGCGGTGAGGACACTGGACTCTGGTGGAAGGCGTGGAGGGAAGTAGAGACGTAGACAATTTCCGTATCCTAAAGTGGATGTAGCATTGCAAACAAAAGCCATCATGAACGTTAGATTAAAAAGGAAGAATTCATGGCGGAATTATATGCTTAGCTTTTCCACGGTTTAGTGACTCAGAATTGTCACACAGTCCTTCCTGAACTGGCCTCCTGGATCTTCTTAGGAGAAAAGAAAATGGTTGGAAACGGGGGTTCACAGCGAGTGGGTAAGGGCTTCGACCCATTTCACGCAGGACGCGGGGTGCAGGTGCACTCGGGGAGGGTCCTTGCTGGCTTCCTGCCGGACCAGGGAAGAGCCGCAGAGAGCGCACAAGCCGAGCGGAGCCCGGGTGGGAGCTGGCCGCACAGAGGAGCAGGAGGCTGCGGGGAGGAAAGACGCATGTGAGGCGCCTGGGGAGTCGGGGAAAGAACTGCTGTCCGTCAGAGAAGCAGAGTCCGTGGCGGGGCCGCAGGGATGAGGTGCTGTCGCCGGCCCGTCCGGTGACAGCATGAGTGACAGCCCATCCACTCCATCTGGAGCCCTGTCCCCGAGCGCGGTGGCGCTGGGAGGTGGGGCCCTCCGCAGGAGACGGGAGAGGCGCTGTCCCGCCACCGTGTGAGGACACCGTCAGACACGGGCAGCCTCTGAAATCCAACCCAGAGGCTCACCAGGACCCGCATCTGCCGACACAGTGAGCGTGCACCGCCCGCCTCCAGATCCCCGAGGAACCCAGTTCTGTGGTGTGAACCAGCTCCTCTGCGGCGTTCGCGGGGCCTCCCGTGCTGGCCAGGACGGGATTGGACCACTAGGGGCCAAACGAGGACCGGCTTTACCAGACGTGTCGACCAGAACTCTAAACTCCAAAACCGTTTCCTCTGAACCCGAGGCTGCGGACGCGAGTCCACGTCGCTGCCCTGACTGCAGTTACGGAATCCTCGACGTTGGCTCGAAGCCGAGGGAGATGATCTCGCTCACCCTGCGCCTCTTGGCAGAGGCCTTCTCTGGCTGGTGGACGGACAGCGTTTCCGAGACTGGACACGAAGCAACGTGCCCTCGCGAGGACACAGATGGCGCGAACGTGGGCGTCGTTGTGACGGGCGGCATGAACACGGGAATTCAGTCCTGCAGCATCAAGGACCTGATAATTGGGCACACCCTGAAGGGACTGAAAAGAAAATTCTCCCCCAAGCCCTGGGCAAGGCCGCCGATGACCGCTTGTGACTCGGAGGCCCTCAGCAAAGGCCCGGGAGCCCGCTCCGACGCCTCACGGAAGACGGTGAGATGACACGCAGGTGCAGGGCCAGCTGCAAAGTCCGTGGTCACTGGTGGCTCCGCAACAGAAAACAATACTCAAGTGAAAAAGATTGGCTGTTGTCTGAGGAAGACGAAGGGAGTGTCTCTTACAAGGCCACATTGGCCCAGCGGGAGCCGCAGGAGCACTGAGAAGGGACAGGCGCTGACACGCAGACCGCCCATCGCGTCCCAGGAGCGAGCAGCAGCAGCAGGAGAGTCCTCTCTGGACAGAACGCAAGGGTTTGGAAATGAGCACCAGACAACAGACAAGCAGAACCCTCCCTAGAACTTGCAGGAACCACCCGCGGCGACCTCTGAACGGAGCAGGAGACCAAGCACAGAAGGGGGTCCCTTCCTCAAGTCCGAGGACGGCGCCCCTCCTGAGACGGGGGGTCCCGAGGAAGAGAGGAGCAGGGCAGTGGAGGCAGGGTCCAGAGAGCAATGGTTCAAGGACCTTTCCCGGAGGTGAGGGGCACCCTGTCCCACCCTCTACGGGCCCATCGGGTGTCCGCGTGGCGATGGAAGGGCCACACCAGCCCTGGGGAGAAAAGTCCTGGGTTTCCGACTTGCATTGGGTTTTCCAGCATCAATATCCGCAGCTGCGGGGACTTTAGTCTCAGGGATTATGATTCCGCCCCAGGCTCTCTTTACCTACCCCTCCCGGTAAGAGTAGAGCATTTTTGGATAAGGGTGACAGCTGTTTTCTTCTAAAACTGAAATTTTACTGCTGGAACATCCAGAGGAAAAACAGATGTCTACAAGGACAGATAATGAGGCCTAGAGACACGAGCACAAGAATAACTCATGCTGATTGTCATCCCTGAGTCCGTGAGCCCCTACGTAGCGGGAAAATTAAGTCTCTCTCTCTCTGTCTCCACTGATAAACAGTGGCCTAGCTGAGTCCACGAAATAAACACCAAAAGGATGATGATCTTATAGACCTCGTTTTTATTTTGTTTATTTTTTAAAGGTGCAGGCAGGCAGACAGAGGGATGAGGAAGAAGCTCTTTATTTTATTTCTATTTAGTTGTTCGCACTGGTTGTTTCCCCCTGGACCCCGGACCCGACCCAGAGGTATGTGGCCTGTGCTTCTTCAGAGGTGATGGATCTAACTCTTGCTCCCCAGGACCCTATTTTCTTAATCACAGTACAATATAAAAAGAAATAAATGTCAGGACCCGGATGGGGCATCACCAGGCACCCCCGTGGGGCCAAGTGGTCTGTCCAGAGGAAGGACCAGCTTTGCTGTTCCCCACAGGAGCTGGGCGCCAGAGGCTGAGCCCACTGACAGCGACTTCCAGCTGTTTTCACGAGGGCCACGGAGGCTGGGAGAGCCCGGATGCGGCTGAAATGGGTTAGAAGGAAGAGCCTTTCCTGGGAGCATCTATGTCAAAAGAGGATCAATATGAGAGCCCTCTGCACAAAAATCGCAATAGAATGATTATAAAAATAGTGGTAATAAGAAAAGAGTGAGCAGAAACCAGCAAAACTGGTATAAAGCAGAAAATGTAAAACACTTAGAAAACTTTAAAGAGGTTGTTGGAACATACTTCAAAAAAGAGGCTTTTTTGCTGTGAATGGTAAGAGAGAAGGCCATCAACAGAAAATCTGAAAGGGGAAATCCTACCCACCGGAAAGAATGCAAACGAGGCACAGCATCTGAAAGAAGTTTTATTGCGATGGAAGCTTCACTGCCAGCAAAAGCGGTGCAAGCTTATGCATGAGGCGGGCGTCCCCAGAGGAGCAGACAGGCTGCAGCGCAGGTTGGTTCCTTCCCGGGGCTTATGGTCCCACGGGCTCTCCCCTGGGGTGGACTCTGCGCCTGTCCTTCGTGTTGATTGACAGGCGAGTCAGCAGGAAACTCTCACTGTGCATGTGTTTTCCCCATGGCCACCTAAGCAAAAGCACACGCTAATTTGATGGTAACGACATGATAATGACCGACGTCCTCTAAGGGCAGGGTTTCCACTCTACGCACTGCTCCATCCAGGTCCCGCCGGTCGGTCTCAGAGGGCGCGCTCCCACCAGTGTCTCCCCTCCTAGGTTTTTGATGGGGGCCCTTGCATCCTTGTAACTAATGACGACATGGTTCCCCGTCCTGGGTCCCCATCTCAAGCCCACCTGCTCCCTAACCTCGCCATAGTCTGCACTTCAGGACGACTGTGCATGCTCAGGTGCTGGGGCCGGTCTGCAAAGGCGTCTGTGACCTTCTGAGTCTCTGGGAGGGTGGATTCTTCTCTTCGGTAGAGTCTCTGGCCTCGAGAGGGTTTTTCTTAAGAGGACACCTTGTGTCCCGTAGGGCCCCGTACCCAGCACCCACGTCTAGCTAGCTCCCTAACATTTTTGACTTTAAGGATGGTGTGACGACCCTGAGAGCCTGCAGTGACCCAGAGTAACCCGTCTGCAGGACAGCTGCAGCCGAATGACCTTTTTGCCATGTAACCTAACGTGTTTACAGCTCCCAGGGCTAAAGACGGAGACATTCTTCAGGGGCTGGCGTCCTGCCCCTCGTAGTCGGAGTTAGACCTTTTCCATAAGAAGAGAAACGGAAAAAGCAAAAAGCGCCCGAGCAAAATGATCCCTCTTTCTTTCTCATTGGACTTTACTGGTCAAGGGTGTAGCAAATTCAGCTCAGAGTGAAAGCGAAACTCTCCGCTGCACGTGTGTCCTGCAGGTGTGAAGACCCTAACTCCCCAGGGCAGAACACCCAGGAGGAAATGTCGTTTTGTCACGTCGCCACCCTGCGATTGCCTCTGAAGCACGACATATAAACAGGACCCATTACACGGTGATGGCACAGGTGAAACTGTTTGTCTCGTCTATTTTCTACTCTTTGAAACAAAACTAGAACATGATGACTGATGTAAAAGAAGCTCCTTGGTAAAAATTCAGTTGAATATCACCTTACTAGTATAAAGCACTTTCACTCAAGTCCCATCTGACACTGCGATCGCCTCTGAGTCCAGCAGAACAGGTGTCTCTGTGGACGCTAACTGAGACTCAGCAGGACTGTGAGTGGCTGTGACCTTTCCTCGGATGGGTGGGGAACGGGACCCAGACTTTTGGATTCTACTGCACCAAGCTGCTTTGTCACCACCAGAGGAGAGCTAACTGGTGCTCAGGTTGCTCTGTTTATTAAGCCGCAGACCGTTTAAACCCACTGTGTTCCCATAAGCGCTAGCTGCCTGCCGAGACCAGACGAGGGAGAGCCCTTGGATGCAGGTCGCTGTGGGGGTTTCCTCCCTGAAGCCCTCCTGCCGAGCCCCCAGGCAGACAGCCTCTGGCTGGACTTCCAGCGGCTCTCTGGTTTTCCCGTTTAAGATAGAAACAGTGTCACCAAACCCACTGAAATGCCCTCTTCACGGCAGAAGATGGCATCTCCTCCGCCACTGGGGTGAAGTCACCTGAGCAGCTCTAAGCACTAGACTGAGCAGAAATGTCAGCGGCGCTGAAGCCCAGAACGGGGTGAGGCCCCAGCCTTCCCTTTGAAGTTGCTGGTGAGTTTGCAGTCACTCCCGCTGGGAAGGGGTTGAGGTCTCAGCCACCCAAGAAGCTCCATTGCCCCGAGTGTCAGAGGGCACATTTGGACTAAGGGGGTGTGACATGGGGTGTGCGTGTCCTCCACAACATCGCGGGGCCCCGCGAGCCGGGGTGCGCGGTCCATGCACGTGTTTCAGCGTGGTCTTCTGAGCCCACAGACCGCACATCCTCCTTTGTCATGGGAGAGCCCTGCTGCCAGGGAAGAAACTGTGGCCTAGAGGCCTGCTGGGGGCTCAGGCGCTAAGCCGGGGGCTGGGATGTGGACCTGGGAAGCCCAAGGACCTGAGTTTGAGAGCTGGGGCCAGGGGGCGCAACTCACATGAAACCAACAAGTAAGTAAGAGTGCTTCCTCCTCCTCCTTCCTTAAAATACTAGTTCCTCCTTCCCCTTCCTTCCTCTGTTGAAGCAAAATGGCGCCACAAAGATGACAATGGCTAGAGGTTACGACTCCCTGTAGCTCCTGAGAAGGAGACAGATGGCACAAGTCAATAAGGTGACCTGTGAGGAGGGGATGGTGGGGATGGTGGGGCTGGCGTGAGGCTGCCAGTCGTGCCTGCAGGGGGCAGTGCGTGCTTGGCCAGCAGGAGGGACCTCTTCCTGTGGGTGTGGCCTGCTCTGCCGCCCCAGGGGCTGGCAGGTGAGGAGCAGGGACATGCTGTCACTCAAGGGACTCTTTCCAGGCAGTGACAGGCCGCTGTCACTCTGGTGTCACTCATGCAGTGTGCCTGTGACCCCGTTGACAGAAGGTGGGCTTGGAGAAAGCCGTGCATCCTACGTGCAGCTGGCGCCACCTTCTTCGTGTTCTGTTAGTGACTGCAACTCTTCAATTCTTCTTTGCTTCTGGCCGACTGGGAGAGGAGGGCCAGAGGCTGGCTCCCCTCTTCCTGGGCGGGCAGCAGGGTTGGGACACTGTCCTCCCTGCCCCGGGGCTCCCCCAACCTCACAGGCACACATTGGGGTGGTCTGCGGTCAGATGCTGCTGCTCTCCACCCATCCTCTGAGAACGCGCGTCATTTCTCAGGCCTCTCTCCCAGGGTCACCGCAGTGGAGCGAGAAGGATAATTAAGACCGAGGCCCCAGGCATCTTCCTCACATGTTCGCAAGCAGAAGAATATGATAAAGTACCGTTTACCCTGGCACAGACTCTATGGTCCTGTATTCTTTACAGCCACTGCTTTCCCGGCTGCCCTAAAGCTGGCGTCTTCCCTCCGGGCTGTCACTTTCCTCCACCAGCGACGAGTCTGTTTCACCCTCATCCACTTTGGACTTGAAGCCCTGCTGGCTCCCGAGTCCCTTCCGCTCCAAAAGGGAGCCCTTCTCCAGCGGCCGGAACAGCTGTCTGTCTCCTCGTGAGCTCACTCCCACCGGGAGCAGAAAAGAGGACATTCAAACCCCTGCACTGGCCGCTGCGATGCAGTTGCCGCCACCTGCGCTGTAAGTAAAGCGATGTCGGGAAGTCATTGCTGTTTGTACTCCAAGCCCGTCAGGCCCCCAGTACTAGCTCCGGGATCCGTCAACCACACGGCACACGCGTTCGTCAACGCTGCTGTCTGTGTGCTCGTCCCTGATCCCTCATCGAAACGACGAAAAGACGCGGAATGATGGGCTATTTGAAGCATTATCTTTACCAGAGCTTTGCCTCCACCCAGAGCTTGCTGCGATCAGGTTCCCATACCCTTCCTTAGAGGAGTTCCCTCCAGAGCTTAAATGACCGAAACCACTACTCTGTTGAATCCCAGACCCCGAGCCACGCATCGGTCCCCTTGCCACGTCCCTAACGACTGCCGAAGCCCCCGAGTCGTCCTCACCGGCTCCTACAGCAGCCCTGTCATGCGAGCCTGCTTTCACTTTCTTTAACCGTGGCGGGAACCCCTCAGATCCAGCCCATCAGAGTCTTTCAGGGGCGAGCACCCCTGATTCCTGTTCCCCGAGGCATCACTCCAGAGAGCTCGCCTCTTCCGAGACCAGCAGCCCTGCCCAGCTATCCGGGGCTTCAGACGACCACGTCTTCACACAGAGCCTGGAATCTAAGGGTCCTGCCAAGCTGGCCAGACTCTCCCATGGCCTCTGATTCTCCCCAGCTGTTTTGCACCGCCCGGCACCCTCCGCAGCCTCCCGGCCAGCCCCAAGCTGTGGTCCCGATGGTTAGACGGCATCGGGCTAGCAATCAACTCGTGACGCGTTCCGGGCGACAGGGGTGGTCCCCGGCCTCCGCGGCACCTCTGGCGTGGGGTGGGGTGACAGTAAACGTGGACCGTGGAATCACCGCCATGTCTGCGCCTGTGATGAGGCAGCTCCGGACGCCCCCACCCGTGAGTAAACTGCACACGCCCCTCGGCATTAAGGCCGTGAGCTGACGAGGCCAGAGAAACTGGCAGCTCTCGGATTCGAAGGTTGAATCCCTGGAAGAACTGGCAGTATCCCCTCGACGTTTAGATTTGCAGGTACTTTCCCAGAGGAAGATGATGAGAAACGAATTAGTTCGATAAAAATGGTCCCTGTACCTACAGTCCCAGGTCTCGTCTGCTGGACGTCTTTAATGCGAGAGTTTGTAAAGCAGAGTCCTCGGCACGGCCCCGTCTTCCCCGGGCCGCATCCCTCCTGCCGCTTCTCCTGGCAGTTATGTCTGCGTCTAAATAGCGTGCTTGTCCTGCTAAGTCTTATGGGCTTTGTCGCTTTCTCTTGACTTCCTCTCAGTAAAGATGAAGATCTGGGCCCCTTACACCTCCCTCATCTTCTCATGGAACCACTGCTCAGGTTTAATCACTATTTGCTCTCTCCGTCTTCTTTTAAAAACTTGATAAGCTTGATTTTATTTGCTCTCTTTTGCAGGCCTACCGTATTCTGGAAGCTTCCCAGAGAAGCCTAGAGTCATTTTATTTTAAAGCAAATTTAGAAAGTCGCTGATTCCTGAATTTTTTTTTTTAATACCATAAATGCATTCTTATTTTAAACCACCTCCAGCAAGTGAGCGGTATCTTCAGAAATGTTCAAGAATTAATTTCTACAAGTGTATGACCTCAGCACGGAGAGCCACGGAGGCAGTGTGCCGTGATCACCTTTTTCCACAAAAGTTTCTCCCGTGCCGCTGGAGTGTTTGTTCATTTTCATTTGCTTAGCGTATGTACGCAGCCACCAATAATCGCTCCTTCCTCTTTCCACTGTTTGTCAATTCCGTTTAGTGGTGTCACTTTTATTGGAGTCCACGCTCCGCATCGGACCTGGGGGGCCGCACCCGGCTCAGTGCAGACTGGCCTTCCGGCGCTCGTTGTCGGGAAGCAGTGTTTTCCTCCGACTGGGTTTATTCCTGTGCCGAGTGAGCGCGTCTTCTGTAGCTTCTGGGGAAAGTGCACGGAGGTACCATTTATGCCCTCTTGCCTCTGCGATGCTGGCTTGTTCGACACGTGTGTGCTATCTTTGCTGGGCTAACTTGCTGATGTGTTATCTTTGCTTTCGCCTTTGGCTGGGGGAGCCCAGCTGTTGTGGATGGTTTGGCTGGATTTGGACGTGGCGTTGAAAATCTTTCCTTCCCCAGTCCTTCTCTGGAGGCCAGTTTTGAGAACTGCCAAGAGATTGTCTTTACAGAGAGTTACTAGGGTTAGGGGGACAGACAGGCTTCCTTTTCTGCTGTAAACCTTTTGCGCTTTTTTTGATCTTTAAAAATCATCTGCACACACTGTTTTATGAAACTCACGAGCTGTCAGAAAACATACAAGTAGGGAAGATTTAAAGAACACTCCAATTTACCATCTAACATTGTATTTAATATTATTTAAGCTATACGAGTCACGTATTTAGTGCAGTACACTAATTTTATCATCAAGGGGTTTTCTTTAGATTATGCGCTGCGTGAGCCAAATAGAATGGCCATACTTCTGTGATGTCGTGGAATCTCATCATCTTGTTATCTCTGTGTTTTTCAAAAGCAATGAGGAGTTGGAAATTTTAGGGCAAAGGACTACTTTTAAACCAAACGTTGACTTCATCAAAAATCAAAGTCAATTTATTTGAACGTCTTCCCACACACAGAAATTCCAGCTGTACCGTCTCCAGTGACGCTCCAAACCATTCCCAACAAACCAGTTTACAAGGTCCCCTTGGATTTTCACAGCTCCACTAACCGGCCACGTGCAGAGAGAAGGGCCTCGCGGTGTCCACCACCAAACAGGACAGCTGACGTCAGCTAAGGGCGCCGTTACTGCACTTCCATTATGCTAGACAAGACTCGGTTCCATGGGAATGCAAGTGGGAATGGCGAAATCTGTATGTTTAATGATAGGTATCTGATTAGAAAGCTGTCAGCCTTGTCCTTGATCCTGAGAGCACTTTCACTTATACAGACTGTTAATCTTTCCTGTGCACCCCGACAATTGTGAAAAATACGGCCACTTTGGAGTCAATACACACACACATGCACACACACACTTAGAGGATGTTAAACGTGGTAAATCCCTCTGACTGTATTAATCTAGAGAGGGGGACTCAATCCAGGCTGAACACCATATCACCCGGAGTTGGTATAAATATCGACGCATGGTTATTCCTTAGAGATTCTGACTTCACTGTTCCGGCCCCATCCTGAGCACTGGGAGTTTTGAAAGCTCTCTAGGTGACAGAGATACAGCAGAGAAGCAAGGCTGATGCTGACCTTCTCGATATGGAACGTGAAAGAAGTCACTGTCTTCTGAAGGAACATTGATCGACCTCTTTGACACTATTGTCTTCATATAGCTTATTACTTAATTGAGAATGATTTCTCACTAATTGAAACAATGAAGTCATGTGTATTGGACTTGATTTCTACTTTCAAAAGCAACACCTACCTAATGCATCTATTTATTGTGATTTATTATGAGCAGTGTCCCGTCAACACTCTTGGTTATGTGCCCATAGACACTGATTTTTCTAGGGCATGTATATTCTTCGTATGGAGTTTCTGGTCACTGAGCATACATATTTTTGAATTTAATAGAGAGACATCACATTAATTTCCCATTGGATATACTAATTTAGCCCTATAAGCGGGACTGAATGAGACCCAGGAAGAGATCTCATGCTTTAAATTCTCCACAGAACGTGGTACTACCGAGCTCTTTTAGTGTTTACCAGCCTGGCGAAGTTTTAATTTGTATTTCCCAGATTTCCGAGATGGAGAACATGTAGGCTTTCATTGCTTTCTGTTATTTCCCCATAACTCATTTTCTATTTTCTTTGGGTTTTACTTGTTGTTTCTACTTTTGCTCTCTATGACAGATTCTTAGCTCATTAATTTTCAGTCTTTTTGTCCTTTTTAACATATGTAGCGAAAGCTGTGATTTCTTCCTCTACAGCTTCGCTCCAGTCCACAAGTTTTCATATGTTGTTTTTCCAACTTTCAGTTCAGATTATGATCCAATTCAAGAACATGGTTTGTCGGTTCATTCGATCACATTTGTTATTCATCTCTACAGCAGTTTTTGGTCCACTTATTCTATCGATTACTCACTCAAGGGTGTTAAAATTCTCCACCATGATTGTGAGTTTTGCTACATTTTTAGGCCAGATTACTAGATGGGAGCACATTAAAAATTCATATATCATTCTAGTCTACTGAGCTTTGCATCATTTTAACCCAACTAATGCTTTTTGCCTTGTAATCTTTAGTTGTTTTTAGTATAGTGATATCAGCTTTATCCTGCTTGGTTTTTTGCATGATATATTTTTCCCATCTATTGATGTTCAACCCTAGCGTGTCCTTTTATTTTAGCTGTATCTTTTCAAAATGGCATAGAATTAGATTATTTTCAAATCAGTTTTTTTATTACTTGACTGGAACATTTAGTTTCTTTATAATTAATATAATTATGATAGATTTGGATTTCCATTTCATTTTAATCATGTTATTTGTACTATCTATTCTGTTTGTTTTTTGTCTTGATTTGTTCTGGGCTTGATGAATTATTGCTTCCTTTAAGAGTCTGGAGATGATAATTTCTGATTCTATTGTTTCAGTGATTACCCGAGGAACCACAACATTTGATTAAAATATAGAATTAATCAATACTTTTCCTCCTCTTGGACAATAGAAGTCTTAATCATGCTTATTATATGTATTCACCTTACTGCATATCTTAATGTAAGATCACCCAGTTCTATTTGCTCATTAATCCCAGCTGATCCGGCGTATTCAGAATTACTATGAGCTATGTCTATATGGCGTCATTTATGCCATCTCCGTATGCAGAAGTTCATTGAAAGAATTCTCCCACCAGGGTGCATGTGAACAGAAGCGGTGGGCCAGGCTGACTTTTAGAGGTGCTTGCTGATCAGGGGCCCTCACCTGCCTGGGTCCCACCCACTTCCTTGGTCTGGAGGAAGGTCCCTGCCCTCTGGGGCTGAGCTGGTGAGATTTGATTACACTCACCTAGAGTAACCACTTCAGTAATTGGGCCTCATTAACTAGGGACTTGTCCTACCTCTGTGTGTTCAGTCATGTTTCCTGTTATACGCTGAAGGAAGTGTTTGCTAAGCAAATGAACGGTGTAATCAGGATCCCGGGGAGACTGTTTTCGTGATTAAGAGTCCAGGTAAATGACAATAGAGTATAATTGACAATTAAATAACACAGGCCCTTAGGACCCTGGTAAATAAATGCCACTGAGATGGTTTCAAAGAATCTTGTTTATGCTCCTAGAAATCATAAAAGATGAATTTCTTTATTGCAGAATCATGTCGTGCAGATGGACATGACTCACCTGGACTTGTGTAAGTGAGAGCTGTGAGAGTACTTCCATGAATATTTACAGAAAAGCAATTAAATTCTATTCAGGGATATATTATTTTTTAACTTGAAGATATGTCATCTTTCCATGTGACTCTGACTATAGTGTGAATAACTTGCTAGTCAATTCATTTCTGTTGTTAATTTTTCTCGAAAAGATTTTTTATTGAGATAAGATTAGAATAATATTACATAGGTGTCAGGCCCAAATATAATAATTTGACATCTATGTATTTTCCAGTGCGCTCACCACTGCAAGTCCAGTTTCATCCTCCGTCAGGCAAGTGATCCCTTTTATTTGATTAACCCCGCCCCCTGGCCCTTACCTGTCTGGTCGCTACCGTTTTCTCCATAGAGTCTAAGAGCTGGTTTTTGTTTTCTTCTGCTTGTTGGTTGTTTTGTATCGTTATCTCCCATATGTAAGTGAAATTATATATTAATCTTTCCGTCTGACTTATTTCACTAAGCACAATCACCTCGTTCCTTCCATGTCACAAATGACAAGATGTCTCTGCCTCCCCCTCTCTCCTCCCTTTCCTCCTCCTCCCGCTCTTCCTCCGCCTTCACCTCTTCCCCTCCTCCAGCTCCTCCTCCGGTCCTTCTTCTTCTAATTGAGTAGCATTCCAGTGTGTCTCCTGATACACCTCATCTTTGTCCATTCAACCACCAGTGGGCATCTAGATGGTTTTCATATGTGAGTTACTGTGAGTAAGTGGTGATGAACATGGCGGGCTGCAGCTAGCTCTTAGAATATTTTCAAATATTCTTCAGCTAAATACCCAGAAGTGCTATTGCTAGATCGTATGGCATTTCTACTCTAAATTTTGGCAGAATCTCCACAGATTTTCCACAGTGGCTGCTCCAGCATTGCGTACGTGAGGGTCTCCTCATGGTTTTCTCTGTGTCCTCCCCGACAATTGCTTCTTGTCTTTGTGATCGGGCCATTCTCTCAGGTGTGAGGTGACAGGACTTGGTGCTTTGGACGCGCGCTTCCCTCCTAAGAGCGGAACAGCTTTTCATTTCCTGTTGGTCATCACCTCTTTGGAGGAGCGAGTGTCTGTTGACATCATCTGACCGTTGTCACTGCTCTTTGGTTGTTGAGCTTTAGGTTCCTTGCGCTCCTGGGATGCTGACTGCTGTCTAACACGTGACCCGCAGTGACCGTCCCCGAGCCAGGAGGGAGGAAGGGCGCCGGCTGCCCCAGACAGCGGCCTGAGCAGCGGTGGCCGCCATTGATCCGCGGTGATTTGTGTCCGTGAGAGCTGGGACGACCGCAGCGTGGGGCGATCACACTCCCTCGTGTCGATGACTCCTCGCCTTTTCACCCTCTGTCTGTGGTTTGCACGCTCAGTTCCTGCCACGGACGGGCCTCAAGCCATCCAGGGCGGAGGGCTCTCTCTCTGACACAGACTTCCAGAACACGAGGGGGATTTTCTTTCTTTTTAAAGAGAACCCCCTGTATTTGCTGTCACGGTGTTTTGTTGGGGTTACGACAACCACCCTGCCTTTGTTTCACCAGACCCAGGAGTAGGGTTTCCAGAAGTTCCAGATCTTTCTAGCAGGTTGATTTGGCCGAATAATGGACAGCAAGTTCTGTGTCCTTTTTTGCTACGTTATCAGTTTGTTTTGCCTAGAGTTTCATCAGAAGAAAGGCCCCGATTCCCAGTGGCAGGTGCAGCCCCTGGGAGGTCCGTGGACAGCTGTGTCCCTGACCGTCCTGCTGCTGCCGGGCAGGCAGTGGAGCCGGGACCCCCACGGGGTCCAGCCTGCCTAACTACTTCTTGGTTAGAAGGCTGGGGGCTTAGGAGTGTTGACTGCTTATTTAATTAAGGGAAAGGCAAGATGTTCGGGAGAAAGGCTCCCAGAGTTGTCCCCCATTGTCCTTGGCTCAACATAACCTTCAGAGCGGGATGTCTACAGGAGGTCATTCGTGAGGGACTTGAGTGGTCTGTTGACCCCGGCCACCTTCATATCAGAACACAGGTTGTTGACACGAGTGCGTCTCGCTCAGCTCTTCTTCACAAGAGGAACAGCTGCCACCTGTCCAATAAAGGGGCGCACGTGCGAGCATCCTTTAGCAGGAGGTGGAAACGGATGGCCCTGCCCCTCAGGTGCCAGCACTAATGGGCACCACGGAGATGGGGCACCTGTGGATGGGAGGTGGGAGGAGGAAGATGCAGGGCAGCCGTGCGTCCGGGAGGCAGAGTGGGCCTTGCTGCGGTCCAGGCAAAGGTCCCGAGGAGCAGGGAGCAGGGAGCGGAGGCAGAGGGGAGGCACCTGTGCTCCGCGGGGAAGCCGGGGGAGGGGCGGCTGCCCACACAGACCCCTTGAGACCACGCTCCCTCCCCTGCTCTGGGGATCCTGCACCCTGAGGGCATGCGCAGCGAGATAGCGGGGTCTCAGACCTAGGGTTCCAGCAAGGGTGTCACAGTGGGCGCATGCACCCAAGCCGGGCCCTCCCCCACCACACGTCCACACCAGAAACTCACTGTGCTCCCCACCACCTGCTGGTAGAGCAGCAGCTTGTCTGCCTCCCCTGGCTGGCAGGTGGCAAGGATTGAGGAGGCAAACGTCAGTGATAAGTAGCTGGAGCCATGGCACCATCTGCTGGAGAAGAAAAAGGTCAGTTCAAAATTCCTGATGGAGTGTTTTTGCTGTTTTTAAAGATCACAAAAGCAAGGAATTATTTCCAAGTTGGTAGACAAGCCGAACGAGCGGACAAGAGATTTCAATGTGAGATTTGAAGGTACTATGACACAGGAAAGAGAGAACGACACATTCGACAAGCCAAGTTGAAATACATGGAATATTATGAATGAAAATTTATCTAACTGTTTGTGGAGAGACAATTCCAGATAACTACCATGAAGAAACTCCAGGAGATACATGACAACTCAAAAAACAATGAGTGGACTCAGGAAAAACATTAACAAGCGGAACATAGAGCTTGAATCTATAGATAATAAACTAACTGATATCAGGATGTGGAGCATTTCATCAATAAGAGCAGGAGCCCTGTGGAATTCTCGAAAATGGAGGAAACCTAGTGGAGAAAAAAATCAGCAAGCTGAAAGATAGAAACCTAGAAAGGATTCAGGTAGAAGGAGAGAACGAAGATGTAAAAAGAAACAAGATGAAGATGAGGTACTAGAGCTCTCTGACTTGATCAGAAGGCAGTCAAGTGTACCCAGAGGCGAAGAGAAAAGTAATAGCTGAGAAATTCCTCAACCCAGGGAAGGAATTGAATATGAAAATCCATGAAGATAACAGAGCACATGGTTATCGAAACACAAAGAGGTTTACACCAAAACACACGTTAGTGAAACTTTCAAGAATCCAAGACCAAAAAGAATATTGAAGCAGAGAAGGGAAAAGTAGGCAGCATTAGGCTATTAGCAGACTTCCCAACAGCATCTTTACAGACCAGGAGAAAATGGAGTGAATATTCAATATACTCAAAGATGAAGACTGCCAGCCAAGAATGCTTCCTGTGGCCCATAAACCTGTCTCAGTTGTGCTAGAGGAATTAAGGCTTTCTAGACAAACAAACGCTGAAGAAGTCTGTCGTTACTATATTTCCTAGACACGAACACTGAAAGGAATCCTCTCTCAAAATAGCAAAATAAAGTTAGCACAAAATTACCACCTTCATAAATAGAACTAGGAAACAAAAGATAAAATGCAGTAGCAAGTCCTCTTTATTAACAATTGTCCTGACTATAAATGAACTCAACTCATTAATCAAAAGTCACGAAATGACAAAATCCAATTGTAGGCTGACTACAAAAGACCCCCTAAGCTATAAAGATAAGCATAGACTTAAAGAAAAGGGGTAGGAAATGCATTTAAAGCCAGTGGAAAACTCAAAAAGAAGGCACTGCTATACTTAGCTCAGATAAAAAATTCCAGATAACCAAAAATGTGATATGAGATAAAGATGGACATTACATAATGATAAAAGGATCAACACAAAGGAAGATATAGCACTTATTAATATATGTGCATCCCAAAGAGAAGAACAGAATATAGAAAGCAAATATTAACAAACACAATGGGAGATACTGATAGCGATGCTGTAATGGCAGGGAACTTTAATACCCTACTTACAGCAATAGACAGATCATCCAGAAAGAAAATCAACAAGGAGACAGTGGCCTTAAATGACAAATTAGATGAGCTGGATTTGATAGATGACGACAGAGCATTCCACCCCAAACCACAGAGTACACATTCCTATGAAGTGCCCATGGAATTGTCTCAAGGAGAGACCATCTGTTGAGACACAAAACAATTCTCAATAATTTCGTGAAGTCTGAAATCTCATCAAACACCTTTTTGGATTCCCATGGTACGATACTAGTAATCAACCCAAAGAAGAGACCGAGAGAGAAAAGCCACAGACGTGTGGATCCAGAAATACGGCCCGACATGCTATTGAACAACTACTGGGTCAGTGAGGAAATCAGAGTGAAATTCCAGGGTAATGGAACAGATGGCCCTTCTCTTAGACTAATTAGTTACCTGGGAGCCCCTTGGGATTAACTGAGTGGGAGCGTGAAGTTTCTGGATGATGCAGATGGCACCGTTCACCTTCAGAGGCGGTGGAACTTGATGAAACATTACCGCTTTCCCTCTGTCAGCCAAGACACCGCTCATAAAGACTGGGACCCGTCAACAACACACTGGAACCACACTTCAGTCATCTCGACACAGGATACCCCACGCAACTTATGGTCCTTCTTCACATTTATTATAAACTATTGGGTCATTACCTGAAAATTGTCCCTTTCAAGATTTAAAAAAATGAAACCAAAAACTTCTGGTGTCTCTAACTTACCGGATGCCAAAAATATAAATGAAAAAAATAACATATAGTTAAGACCCTCCTCCTTCCTTTGGAACAATGACGCCTCTTTCATCCCAATCGAGGCTCATGTCCCCCCTTCTCAACACACACAACGCTCATCTCTTCACAGGGCAGTTAACAGCACTTTCATCCCTAATAGGGCTCAGGTAGCAGATTTAATGGTGAGACTTGGTGCTTCCGGAAATACTCCTTTCAAATTCCTACTTAGTCTCTATATTGCCCTTGGCTGGAACGTGTCTTTATCAGGTTTCCAACCTGCCCCCAACCCAGCGAGCTGGAGCCAGACAGAGGGTGCACCCACCCCTGGGACCCAGAGACAGTCCCCCCGACCCGACAGTGATTCAGCTGCTGTGGGACTTTGTCAGACTTTAATGGCCAGAAAATGACAAAGACCAGTCAGTACCTGCCAAAGTCTTGGACACTGTCCTGACCTGGTGACTATTGATCTTATTACTCGGTGGACTCTTTTACCAGCTTACAATCTGGAGGCCCGAACACAAACACTGCTCACCTCTCCCTGCTGACCGATCATCTCTCTGACCACACGGATTCTGCCCAGACCCTGGTGGAAACCTCTGGCTTCCTCAGTCTACCCTCTGGGCTCATGCCATGCAAACAAAATGACTGCTGAC
>RJWH01009338.1:0-23417 GCA_004363575.1 Solenodon paradoxus | reverse complement strand
AAGCTCGCCCTGGTTCGCTCCCCTCCTCTCGGGCGGTGGCCTGTTGCTGACACAGCAGTGCTCCTAAGCAGCACGCTCTGCGGCGGACTGGTGCTTTGGCCTTTGTGATGTCCTGGCCGGCTTCCCTTGACCTGAGGAGACTGAGACCTGTGGAGGGATCCGCAGAAGGAGAGCCCTTTGGGGACCTGGGCAGATTTTTCTAGCCGCCTCTGGAAATTTCTGCCTCACACACACACTGATTGGGCTGGAGAGTCCAGAAATTCCACGGGTCAGAGGAAAGGTGGCCCCATGTTCTCCTGCCGTGTCCCTTCCCCCCTGGCCTGTGGAGCAGCTCTTCCCCTCCCCAGGGGAGGGAAAGGGCTGACACCCCCAACGGGCGCTGGGCAACAGACACCTGAACTTCTGCTTAAGGCAGGGAGACCCAAGGCTGAACAGTGACCCGAAACAACAGAACTAACGTCCATTGCCGAGGTGGTTATGAATGACGATGTATTGCAAACACACCAGGAGAGCAGGTTGCATTCATTGCTCATCTTAAAAAATAGCAGCACCTCTGTCCCCACTCCTGTTAGTGTCATTTATTCCGCCACCACGAAAGGGCTCTGCAGAGGGAGTTTGGAGGAAGGGGCCGGTGTGTTCTTCTTCCTCCTTCCAAGAGGGAGGTCTCAGCACTTGGCTGGGAACACAGGAGGCCGTTCCCCGGGGACACTTTCCCACCCTTTGTCCCTCCCCCACCGCAAGCAGAGGCTGAGCCAGCTTCCGGAGAAAAACATTCTCGGACACGGGACTGACCCTCTTTTATATAAAACGCGTGCTTTCTAAAGAGAAATCGTTTCTTACTTTTTAAGACTTCTTCATCCAATCTTGAACAGTCGTCTGTGAGCCCTGGTCGCTGTCCCCCCTGAAAGGGATGAGCAAGGTCTTACCTCAGCCATCTGCTCACAGGGCCCAGGGGTCCGTTGGCCCCTGGGAGCTCAGATCCGGGTCACAGGAGAGGGCACCTCCGAAGGGACAGTGTCCACCTGACTGCCTCGTGTGTGGCCAGCTGAGGCCCGCGGCCTGCGGGACCCTTTGTGCTTGCTCGAAACCCTGTCCTCCCGCCGAGGTTGACGTCGTGTGGCGGTTTGTCCCCGCATGTACAGCAGTGACTGCTGAGAGGCCAGGGCTAGTGGCCTGCCCTGTGGTGGGCCAACCCCGTCCCATCCCCCTCCACCCCCCCGGTACCTCGCCCCCTCATCCCCTCTGCCACCCACCAGCCTTCCTGTGGACACAACATCCAGCAAGGCCCTGAGATGCTTCTGTTACTTCCCAAAGCAAGGTCCCTCCCCACCCGCGGTCCTTCCACTGGGGGGACCTGTGTTCCCATGGACCCTCCTTCCCAGTCCCCGGAGAGGAGGCTGGCCCACTGAAGGGACAAGAGAGAGTAGAAAAGTGTAAGGACAGAGGCGCAGGGAGAGAACAGCCTCAGACCCTCTGGCCTTCACCGCCTTTCTCCCATGGCCCCCGGCTCAGGACCCTCGTCTGTGGCTCCCCACCCCTTCGCCACACCCCAGTGGCCCAGGGAAGCCCAACTGCCTCCGTGTCGCCTGTCAGGCTGGGACCCTGTGCCCATGGGGGGACATGGTGGCCTGTGCCCACCCTCTCCAGCCAGCCCCTGTGTGTCTCACCCATTAAGCACCTGTGAATTCTGTATCCACTACTGGTTTGGGGTTGTTAGTTCTGTCTTTTTTTTTTAATTAAATAAAAGCATTTGTAAAATGTTCTCTTCTTGATGTGGACGGGAGGGGGAGTTCCCTTCAAGTCAAAGGCCAGCTGTCCCTGGGGCCCTCCAGCAGGAGAGGGAAGGAGGGCGGTTCTGGATGGTCAGGGCCAGTGTCTTGAGCTTTCATCAGAGTCACTAGCTACGTCCCCAGCGCCACCAGGCATCATAGATGCCTGCATCGTCCTATCCTGGGTCCTTGGCCCAGATGAGCTGGGACACAGTCAGGCTCCCGCTGGGGTGCTCAGCAGCTGGACCAGAACCTGCAGGTGGGGGCCGGACAGAGGGAGCCACAGCCCCAGAGGAGCTGTGCCACCCGGCGGAGTTTCCAGGAAGTCCTCTCAGCAGCCCCTTTCCCTCCCAATTCCGAAACGAATGACACAGACAAAGGATCTGAGGACCCAACTGTGAGACTGCGGGCAGGCGTGTGGGTGGGTGTGTTCAAAGGGGACCCAGTCCCCAGCAGGCAGCTGGCCACCACTGGCCCCTGCCACCAGGAGGGGTGAGGTGAAGGAAGGGACTAGACTGACCCCTCCGGCATACTGCACAGACTCCAGCTGGTCACAGGCACCAGCGGTCACCTCCAGGCTCACCCTTGTGCTCGAGCTGGCCATCAACCGTCCCCCGGGGAGGAATGAGGAGGGGACAGTCAGTGTGTTGGCCACACGTATCCAATGGCACAGTCCCCTTTCTTCAAGGACCAAGAGTTTGAGATTTCTTCCTGAGAGCCACCGGCTCCTCCGACCCCAACAAGAGGCACCAAAGACTTGAGTCCTTTCTAGAGAACTTTGGTCTCACAAAGGCCTTCCCAGTCCCGTCCCAGCAAAGGACATGGAGCCCAGAGGCCGAGGGCTCAGTGTCCACAGGTGCTCATGTCGCCGCCCTGTGGCTGCGGGAACCACTCCCAGGTTGTCCGAAGTTTCGGCCCTGACTTCCTAACTTTCTTCCCTCTGCCTGAGCTGGGCCCTGGGGAAAACATGTCCCAGCTCTGCTGAGACACCAGTTCCTGGGCCAGAAGAGCTCGGGCTCGCCCAGCTGACCCCTCCGCCAGCCCGAGCCAGCGCCGGCCGTGTTGGCACCAACGCCGAATTCTGTGTCTCCTGTTTATTCTTAGCGCTGAGGAAACCGGCTCAGCACAGTGCAGGAGCCTTGGGGATGGACCCCCACGCGTCGCGAAGTGACAGGGCGGCAGGGCTTCCGCACCATCGCAGCGCTGCCCCCATGACCTGCCAGAGACCAATGCAGCAGGGATGTTCTCATTCCCGACCAGGAGGCCACACCGCCCGGCAGTCCCCTTCCCGCCCTTCACTTACGCTGCTCAAGTGGCGGGCACAGCCACGGCCCGGTGAGAATGGCTTAGATGGCAGTTACCTCTTGCTCACTGCTGTCCTGCCAGCGGGAGAGTCTGGGGCTCTGGCTGCAAACATGGGCTCCAGAATGTCCCCGCACTGGCAGGCAGCGCCGGCTGCCCCAGAGAGGGAAGGCCATCTTGCAGGTGGAGGCTCCTGCGGAAGGTTTCGGGAACTGGGATGTTGTGACTGTCCCTTCTGCCCACATGCCGCTGGCCAGAACTCACACGCACAGCCCCACCGAAGAGCCAGGGAGGAGGACAGCCAGTCTCGCTAGGAGGAAAGGAAAACAGGTGGAGGCAGCTCTAGGCTCAGCTCCCTGGTCTGTCTTTTCAGCACCTCTCTCTTTTGCATACCCCCCCCTCTTACTGGGGGTACCGACTTGAAACTGACTCCTTTCTTTGTCGGAGACGCATGTCAGTCTCCTTGGAATCCAGTCCCTCTTTCAGCTTTGTCTGACGTCTGGCCTCTTCTCTGCTCAGATGCCCCATCTGCAGAATGGGTTTATCCATCATCTTTCTAGAGTTGTGCACATGCCTAGATGCAAACAGGAACCACCAGTCACTGGACAGCATGACCAGCAGGAGAGGCAGGTACCCTAGGAGTCCTCTCATTATAGGGGGGCGGGTGGTGAAAGGAAGAATAAAAGGAAAGAGGAATTTTTGTTATTGTCAAGGATTTTCATAGTAACCACAAAAGGGAGATACTGCCAGATCAGTGATTTCTCAAACAGGGGTGACTTAGCTCCCCAGAAGATACGTGCCAATGTCTGGGGACACTTTTGTCTGTCACAACTTGGCATCTACTGGGTGGAGGCCACGGGTGCTGCCAGACATCCTACAATGCCCAGGACAGCCCCCTTCCCAGCCCTTCCCCACCAAGAATGTTCTGGTCCAAAATATCAGTGAAACTAAGATTGAGTAGCCTGGTGTGATGGTGAGGGAAACTGAGGCACAGAAAGGCTGAGGTCACTTGTGCCTGACCACACACAATGTGATATTTGTATCTAGGCTGTGGGGGGTCTTAGAGAAACCCGTTTATGCTCGGGATTTCCCTTCATTTCAATACATTTAGGTTTCCGGCTTTTTCCTCTTCCTGCCTGAGCCTTCTGTTTTGGAAACAGAAGTCAGGGCTTGAAGAAGGAAATGGGAAACCCACCACCTGTCCTGGATGGAGATAGGGGTGCCAGGACGTCCCTGGCTTGGGGAGCAAAATGCTGACGGAATTCCACCAAACCGGTGGCAGGAGACTAGGCGGCTCCCTAGACCCGGACTGGGTTCGGGGGCCTCCTCCGCCCAGACCCGAGCAGCTGCAGTGAGGAGGCTGGGAGCCAGAAAGACCAGACCAAGTCCTCGCCACGGGCCACGCTGGGCAAGCCACCCAGCCCGTCTCCGAGCCCAGTTCCCTCCTGGGTCAGATGCAGAGTGTAACACATCCCTCCCAGGGGCGTGGGGAGAATAGATTGAGTTTTCACAAACCAGGAAACATTCATCAACACCCCAGCTTGACGACTAGCACTGGAGTAGGCGTCCCAGAGTGCTTGCTGGCCAATGACACTCAGGCAATTTCCCAAAAGAGATTGTCCTAGAACGGCCATTGGAGATGGTGCTCTGAGACCCGATCCATGTGCTCTGGACACCAGGTCCATGCCCACTGCACTTCAGTTTGGGAGAAATGTGTCACCGGTGATCTGCCCAGCTGAGGGCTTCTGTCCCAGCTGCCCCCCCCACCCCCACCCCCGGCAGATGTCCAGTCATTTCCTCCCTGGTGGCCCAGGCTGTGACTGATGCTGCTACTTTCCATGCAGGCTCTGCCACCCCAAGCCCTTCTCCCCACATTCCCAGTCCCACGCAGGTGACGCGGACTGCAGGAGCCCCAGCCTGTCCAGCTCTCAGGTCCTAGAAGCCTGGCTCTGCAGGAGGGGTCCCATCGTGGGTCCTGAGCTGGGGCTGGCAGAGGAGCAGCCTGGGGGAGGGGAGGCTCCCTGCTCATGACTTCAGCTCCCTGCACTGTTCCCAATTTAGCACCCCTGGCTGCCCAGCCCTGGAGATGACGGCTGGCGGGGGAGCGACAGAGAGGAGTAAGGGTGGCTCAGGGACCTCAGATTCCAGAGGGGAGATGGAGCAGAGGCACCTGATGCAGATATTTTTAAACCTGCAGCTTCCAACAAAACTGCCTGTGCGACTTTGGGAACAAAAGTCCGTGATCAAAGAGGGTGACAGGGCCACATCCTTGTGCTGACCACCACAGGAGAGGGGGCGTGGAGGGACCCACGTCCTGAGCTTTGTGCCCTGATCAGTTTCCTGGGAGATATAGTCACCCCTGTGGGACCTCCTGAGAGGTCCACAAATTAAGTAGTAACAACCTGATCCTTTTAAAACAATTAAAGTAGCTTACATTGCCTAATTCTAAGGGTAATATATTTACCTAAAAAAAAAAAAAAACAACCCTGCAGAATAAGGAAAAGTTAAACAAGAAAACAATGTCAAATCCCACTGCCCAAGAGATAAACATGATCGACGTGTCAGGGCGCCTGAATCGGGGAATGGATCTGCCTGTTTTTCATCAACCTTCCCATGTCTTTAAATCTTTCTCAGAAACCTTAATGGCTGCAAGAAACAGAGATGTCACCATTTATCTAAGCAGAGTGCCAGTCAATGCTCACACGATGCCTGGCTTGTGCTAGGGCACTCAGGATGCCTCTGGCTGATGCTGCTTCTCGCTCTGAAATTCCAGTTGAGCTTCAGCCTCCAGGCTGATGAGAAAGCCAGTCTCCTTGCCTGCTCCCCACGCCACCCGGGTCTTGTCTAATCCATACTGTGAGTGTCCAGCTGTGGGTCCACAGTCTCCCCTCCCCTGCCCCCTGCCCCTTGTCCGGGGACTAGAAAGAAGTGCTTGGTGAGTCCTGGTGGAGGAGCAGTTAGATCAGCTGCCTCTGAAGGAGCACAGTTCACAGACATCCCAAGGACCTGGGTTCACGTCCCAGGTCCCAAGGGAACAGCTAATGTAAACAACTGCATAAAAATAAAAGAAAATGCTTCTTCCGCCTCTCTCAAAAAAATGGAAGCAGCGCACCTCTTGGAAGGGAGTAAAAGGCTAGCTTCTGCATTCCCCCAGGCCTCACATCCAGCCATCCTCAGCCACGCAAAGCATAATTCCTTCCAGCCTCTGAGAATATCAGTCAGTGGGACTGTGTAACAAATCGCCCTGCGCAAAGCTTAGCATTAAATATGCTCTGGGATTCTTATCTCTGCAGGGCAGCCTTGGCTGGAAGACTCTGGAGGGACTCATCTGGACGTGTGCTCACTATCTGGCCGTTGATGTCTATTGGCAAGACCTCAGCTGCAGTTTTTAGCCTGAATACCTGCACATGGCCCATCTGTGCTGTGAGTTTCCTCACGGCATGGTGGTGGGCCCAGGGGCAAGTTCCTAGAGCAAAGAGAAAGGTGGAAGTCTCAGAAGACATATGGCGTCCCTTCAACTGTATTCCAAGGGTGCAAATGGTCTAAAGTTTGCTTGAGATCAAGGGGAGAGGAAGCTGAGTCTACCTGTAAAGGAGACAACACGGAGGAGCAGAAATACCTCCGTGACCATTTTCGGAAGATGCAATCTGCCCCTCTAATCTCTCTAGTACCTTCAACTGGCTCAAGGCTTCTCCACCTGCCAACCTTGCTCCCACCCTCTGTCCCCACTGTGCCCTCTGGAACTCCTGAATCTTCAAATCACCCACTGAGGTCTCCCTTCACCTCCCGGGATAAAGGAAACCATCCTCTCCCACGAGGACCCCCCTTCCTCCAGACCTCCCGCCGAAAGCTGCCCATTCTTCTGTAGGGTTTCCTGGACAGGTTCTCAATGGAACACTGCTGCTGCCTGGCCCCACATTCAGTCCCAGGGGGCATGGGGTGGAAAGAGAGAAAAGGAATCTGAGGTATCCTAAGCGCCACAGGAAGCCTGGGGCAGATACACCTGATGCAGGTATTTTTAAACTTAGAGCTTCCAACAAGACTGCTGGTGCAAACTCCATGATCAGAGAAGAGCATGGAATTATGTCTTTGCTTGTAATTGTAGGAGAGGGAGTGGTGGGGGCTGAGGGCACTACTAAACCATTACTCCTCCATCCTCCTGGGAATGAGCCTTCTCTGAGGCTCTGGAGGCCGTCTCGAAAGCTTTCTCCTCACTGCCCTCTCCTACACCCCTTCCTAACTATTCCTTCATGTCCTTTCATGACTTCATTCTGCTTCAAAGCCTTCCTCTGTGTCTCACGTCTTGCCACCATCAAACCAGGTCATGGCAACACACATGGGGTCACCTACTCTGACTCCCTGACCTCACAGCTCTTCAGCCTTCTCACCTCCATTGACCATTTGACCATCTCACTACCATTGATCATTGAACCTCTCCCCTCAGTTGAAACCTGGCTTTCTCACTTCCATTAACTATCTGGTTTCACCTGCATCAGTTGTCATCTGTGACCTAGATCTTATTACCCCTATCATTCCCTCCCCCAGTAATCTTCAGGGTCATTGCCCAACCTGTAATGCCTCTCAAAATATGTTCTCCTCTCTTCCATGGAAATAGAGAGCTTTAGCTTGTTATGTGACCACACAGAGGCAGTCAGGTTTGATTATGGGCATAATTTCTTGCTAATTCAAATGCTTTGTGCAGCTCTTGTGCCCACTGCTCATAAAGAAAGGGTTGGACTTGAATCCCACTCCGTCTTCCTTGTGGTGGTCCACAGCCTACCACGCTGGTGACCTAACTTGGCCTTGCAAGTGAGAACAATGCAGAGCATAGTGGCACAAGACAGAAGGCACCCAGCTCTTTGAGTGATCAGATGGAGGCAAGCACCCTGCCATCCCAACGGCCCGGACTGTGATGTGAAAGAGAGACCTGCCTCTACCTAATGAAGCCGCAGCCTTTTGGGGATCTCTTCATTAGAACCACATGGTCTGTATCTAACAAATATAATGTCTGAGCTTGAGTTTGTCTCCTTAGAGTCCACTCTTTCTCTTCTAGCCTGTTTCATTTTTGTCAAGAGCATCACTGTTCACCCAGGCCTCCAATTCTGAAAAACCAACTCCTTCCTTGCCTGACCTACCATATCATGTCTCTGACCAAATCCTTTTGTGTCTACCTCCTGTGCACCCTTGAAACACAGCCCTTCTTGCCTTAGCTCCCCGCCCCCCGTCTGTCTTGATTCAGACCCGCGTGGCTGCAACAATCTCTTGTTATATTCATCTCACGCCCTTCAACCACCTTCTTTACTTCTGTCCCAAGTAGATGTGGACACATCCATGTCCTTCTGCATCTCTCACCGCTCTTAGGACAAAGGCACTCTACTGTCTGATAGTTTATCAGGCTGTGCAAGGTGTGATCCTGCCTACCTACCCAGCCTTTCTCACTCCTCTCCCCGTCCTCCTCTTCACACCTATGTAGATCTAGCCACCTACACAATCTTTAAGTAGTCTGGACCCCTTCCTACCCCTGAACCTTCCATACTTCCTTCCTTCCCCTGCCCTTCAAGTCCCTCCTTCCTCTGCGCTAATCCCTGTACATCTTCCATGTTCTCCCTGAGGTCCCTCCCAATTCATGCCTCCAGGGTCGCTGCCCCCACACTAGATTGTCAGGGGTCCAAGTCCACCCTCAAATTAACTGGTTCACTAAAGGGACCCGCAGAATTCAGAAAAGCTATTATGCTCATGGTTATATTTTACTATAATGAAAGATTAAAATCAGCCGAGGAAAGGGGTAGACAGGCAGAGTCCAGGAGAGATCTGACGTGGGTTCCTAGGGGTCCTCTCCCAATGGGGTGGTCCACACAGAACTGAATTTTCCCAGCAGGATGCATAACAGCACACAGGAAGTCATGCCGGTCAGGACATCTCATTGGAGATGGTGTTTCATGTCCAAGGTTTTTACTGAGTCACATAAACCTGGAGCATCCAGGTCCCTGACATTAGCGACTCCATCCTTAACCCCATCCCAGAGCTCAGACTCTCCAGTGTGGCCCACCTGAAATTTCAGGCTCCCACCTGAAATCATGTCCTTGGTATAAACTTGGTGGCATGGCCCAAGGCACTCACCATATTCAAAGACACTCAGGCAGGATATTCCACAGACTTCGGGCTTATTTCCCAGGAGCCGGTCATCCACCAACTTTTCTTTGGAAAGTGCAGGGTTTGGGTAACCCCAGCCTGGCGAGTTATGGCCTCCAGCCTCCTCTCTCTCAGCGGCCAGTGGTGTGTGCCGCCTCTCCCAGCAGACTGCGGGCTCCTCGAGGGCCCTGTTTTATTCCTGCGAATATCCCGAGGTGATCAGTAAATGTTTCGTGGATGAGTGACCACCACCATCACAAAGTGTTTTCATCACTGCTCATCCTGCGGAAACCACTGCAAAATCTTTCCCAGAGCGAAAGACATGAGGAGCATCAACCGAAATCTCTCTGTGCTGGTCAGGCTAGAATTTTCTTGGCTGAGAGATAACCACTCTTTTCTCAATGACACGGTGTCTCAGACTCTTGCCCCTCCCAGGCCCCAGGAGGACGTCTCATGAGGTACAGCACCTGTGTGGCCCGCAGTCACTTACATCATTATGTTGAATTATCACTGCAAAGTAGACATTTCCTCTGCTTTGTAGGCAAGGCGACAGCCTCGGAAAGGTTAGCTGTCTTTCACAAGGAAAACAATCAATAGCAAAGCTGGGATCAGGGCTGTGTCACTTCCAGAAAGTGTTTGCGTGTTTCCCTAACAGCCATATGCACGCTGTCCTCACTGGCATGACTTTTGCCACATCCTAGGTACCACCTGGACAGTATTTAATCTTTCTCTTTAAATTGACTCTTTATGTTGGTCTTTCCCTAAAGAAATAATATGAATGAAAGCCTGGTTTTGACACTTCTCGCCACCATGGAAGAAATACAAAAGGATTCAAATTAAAAATGTTAGTCCTGGGCTGCACACTTTTATCCCCCAAAGGATGTGCAGGGGGCGTTTGGTGAATTCTGCCCCCCTCCCCACTGTGCTGGCCCTGTGACCTGCCTTGGGGTGCCTTCTGTCTCAGGAGACCCCAACTAGAAAGGTCTCAGGGAAATCCTGGGTGACAGCGTGGGAGATACTTTTGTTCATGGCCAAGCTTCCTGAGCAAGTGGGGCCTGGAGAGGAAAGGGGTGAGCAGAGGAAATTCGGGTGATGGAATAAGATAAAGAACATCTAGGTGCATCTAAGAAGCACCAACATTTGGGGAAGGCCCTCCCCTACAATCTCCCAACATATGCTGGGGTGAATGCCGGGGGATTTCAGGCCCTTTCTCACTTTGCAGACTGCTTTATTAAACACACGTCTGCAGACATGGGGCTGCCTCCTGCCTCCCTAAGCATCTGGGAAAGCCGGGGGCAGCGGGGAGTTGGGGCAGGGAACTGCAGAAGCCCTTCTTCTGACCACAGCATGGAATTGAGGGCGACAGGTTCAATGCCACAGAGGTTCTGAGTTGCAGGGAGTTTTCAGGGAGGGGATGATGTGGGGGAAAGAGGCTGGGACTCATGAGGTGGCGCCTTGCTTTTTTATAGTGTCTTAAATTAAACACCCAGGGTCATTTCTCCGCCTAATGAAGTCGGAGTTCAGAATTAGACCAGCACATTGCCAGTTGTGCCCTGGCCCTGGCCCGCAGGAAAACACGCCTCAGGACATGTTTGCCTTCTCGAGTCACATCCTGATCCTTCTCGGGGAAGGAACAGCCACGGAGCCCATGAAAACGGTGGTCTGGACGAGGGGCACGCAGTCAGCCTCTGCTCGCGAGTACGGCGTCACACTGTGAAGGCTGAAGATAGTGCTGCCTCTAGGGACGGTGCTTCCCTTTGAACCTGATCCAAGAGGCGGCAATGGTGGCCTCGGAACCTCCAGGCAAATCAGCATTTGGTCCCAGTGGTCCCCAGTCTGCCCCCAGCAACCATATCTCATGTCCTCATGACCTCAAACCACAAAGAAATGTCTTGTATCATCCGATGGAATGAACTCTTTGGGCACGATCTCCTTCTTCTTTCCGTCCATGTGTCCGTCCATCCCTCCAACAGCCATTCAACAAACACGTAGGAAGATCCCTGCCGGGGCTCAGATCTGGGGCCTCTCTGAGGGGACCCAGACTGAGTGCACAACACAGCCTCACCATCCCCATCCCCCTGAGGTTTACAGTCCCTGAGAGAGGTGGGTCCACCCTTCTTCTGTTCATAATGGAAGAGCAGCAGCAGCAGCAACAGCTGACGTCAGCACTGATTCCCCACTGTCTCCGTCAACTGGGAACGTCAGAGCAAAATACCACGGCCCGGGTGACTCAGACCACAGACACTATTTCCCCACAGTCCTGGACGCTGGAAGAGCTGGGTGCTGCAGGTCATGATCTGGGGGGCGGGGTCCCCAGCTCCTTCTTACTGTGACCACACACACAAAGAGATAGCAAGCTCTCTGCGTCTCTTCTGACGAGGGCACTAATGCCAGCACCAGGGCCCCACCCGCAGGTCCCACCAGCAAACAGCACCACAGTGGGGTCTGGGCTTTCACGTCTGAAGCGGATTGACCACACAACTCCAGTGAGAGCCGGAGTTGGCAAAGAGCGTGATTCTCACCCTTTCACCTACTCCCCAGCCGGGTGTCACAGCCCTCATTTTGCAGACACTGAAAGGGCTGTTGGAGAGGTTAATGACTTGCTGGGAGCACCACTGCTGAACCCACACAGCAGGACCTGACCCTGGGGCTGTGGCTCCACTGCAGGCGGGCTGGTTCCCACACCCCGTGCGCTCGCCTTCCCAAGGCCTGGAAAGGGCAGGGCCTGGCAGAGGAGAGGGGTGCCCCCAGCCCAGGCTCTCAGCAGGTGCCCGGGTCCACAGAACCCCCTTTCTGGCCCACAGAAGCCAGGAAGCCAGGCAGGCAGGAGCTTTTAGTCATGGAGGGAGTGAAAACAGACTCACCTGAACCCCCAGGCCCTAGAGCTGCCTGCCTGGTGATGGAATGACACAAAGACAACTTCAAAAGGAGAGGCCATCAATCTTTAATGCTTTGCTCACTGAGTTGGAGGACTGGTGCCCACCCCACAAGGGAAGGCACAGCCAGGTTTCTCTGATGGGTGCCAATGCGGAGTGCGCCCTGAGGGCTAGGCCCAAGACCCCGGGGGCCTCTTGGAGGGCCCACCCCAAGCCACACCAGGAAATCTTAAATGCATTTGTGTTTCTTTGAGTGATACCGCATTCGCTCGTAGACAATGCTGCTTTCTAGATATTCTGCCTTAAAGACTGGAGCCTTCTTCTTGCTCCCCAACTATGGCTTTGCTGGGGTACTGGGCCCACAGTGGGTCTCCTCAGCCTGACCAACACTCCAGACCCCCATTTGTCTGGCTCCAGACCCCCCAAAGGAGACCCCCCAGAGAAGCTGTGTTCCAGCTTCTAGGAGCTTCTGCAAGAGGACCACCTGCCGGAGACAATCTCACTCTGCGCCTCAGCGGGGCGGTGACAGGCATCAGCAAATCTGTCGGTGGTGCTGGGTGGGTTCTCACTGAGGATGGAGTAGGGGCAGCAGGCAGGGGTGGAGGGGAGGATGGCAGAGAGACATGCTCTCCGGATGCAGAGGCTGCTTTGGAACATGGATGTGGACTGCGCCCCAGCCTGTGGCTGGAGACTTGGGGTCTCAGCTCATTCCCCAGGAGGCCCTGACTTGTCACGTCTTCTCTCTGGGCTGCAGTTTCCTTTATCAGTCACGGTGGGATTCAGGACATGCTACCCCAAAATGTGACTCTTCGACATATTGAACATTTTAAGCGAAGGAATTTGACAAATGGCAGGTATAGGAAGGGCTTTCCTCGGAAACAGGTCACAGGACGCTTGATGAGGTGACTTCCCTGGACCTGGAGAAAGGGGAAGACTTGCCCCCGACCCAAGGGGGCTGAATGAACACACCTGCCATTTCCAGTTGTGCACACTTACCTCACACGCTTTTTTGCATTAGCACATTTCCCCGCAGCTCTCCTCTCCTCCCCACAGCCAGCATAAAAACCCTCAGGTGTGACCATCTTCTGGAACCTTCGTGGCCTGTGTCAAGGCTCCTGGGTCACGTACAACACACGTGAAATCAGTGTAGGTGCCCTGCTCGTGGTAATCTGTCTTTTGTTACAAGAATCTACGCCAAGAACTTGGAAGACGCAAGGAAAGGGTCTTTCTTCTCTCTACTGTCACAAGAGATCTGCAAGCTTCCTCTCAGTGCCAAGCATCCTCTGAGGCATCTGAAACCTGGCTTTACCACTGACCTGCTGCACGACCGGGGACACATTTCTTCAGGTCTCTGAGCCTGTGTCCCTGTTGGTAAAATGGGAGAAACAGTTGCTCTGGCCTCAAAGACGAGCTACAATGACGTGTCAAGGCTTGAGAGCATGGCTGGCTCCTAGCGAGCGTTCGCTGCAGGCGGGATGGTGTCTGACGAGCCTCATTATATTAATATTCTGCGATTCCCAGGTGGGACCCCTCTCTCCACATGGGCTGAGTGTTTCTGTAAGCGGTGACACCCGGAGACCAGGACTTTGAAGGTCAACACCCCGCCCAGCTCGGGGGTCTGCTCCTGCTCACACATCAGCCTCTCGGACACATCCAGCAGGAGGTCCCTGGGGAAACGGAGCGACGCGATGGCAGACCCAGGAGGGACCTGGGGCACACGGGAGGGTGCTCCCACACACACTGGCATACGTCCTTTGCCATTCATGAACTGACATGCTTACATCTGCTTGCTTCTGCTGTTTTTACTTAAATACATTTATTTTGTCAATAAAAACCGAACTGGAAAGTCTTCATGACTTGCCATAAATAGAAGGAGGGGAAACTAAAACTGCACAATGAAAACAGGATGATCAAGTCGAACTGAACTCTGTCCTCTCCAGGCCCTTCCCTGATTCCCCAGAGTCAGGCAGGTGTTAAAGGTTTACTTGCCCCACAGACCCTGAGATACAAAAACTCTCATTCGAAAAGTATCTGCACGCTCATGTCCATAGCAGCACAGTTCACAATCGCCAAGACATGGAAACAGATGAAATGTCCATCCGCAGATGCCTGGATAGAGAAGCTGTGGTCTAGACACACCACACAACTCTATGAAGTTGGGGGTAAAAATGAAAGTGTCTCCTTTGCAATAACCCGGATGGACCTGGAGGGGATCAGGTGAAGCAAAATAAGCCAGAAAGGAAAAGTACAAGATTATTTTACTCACATGTGAGTTATAAAGAAATAAATGAATAGATAAACCCCAACAAAATTCACAGCACATGGTGCGTCCTAGTGGAGTAATGGTTAGACCCACTGCCTCCAACTGAGCGCAGACCATGTCTATCCCAAGAACCTGGGTTCGTGTCCCAAGGCCTGGGGGGAAACAACCAAGACACACAGCAAATAAAATAAGTAACAGTGCTTCTTCCTCCTCTTTTCCTGACTGACCTGTCTGCTCATCTTCCTGCCTGCCTGCACCTTTCCTTTAAAAAAAAAAATTCACAAGACACAAGACACTGGCTACCAGGGGAGTGGGAAGGGGAGGGGAGGAAGGAACTAGGTGGCAGTAAAGGGCACTGGAACTCAGGGGGTGGGTACAGTGTGAAATGCACACAGACTGAGGTGGGATTTTAATATACAAAATTCATATAGCAATGTAAACAAAAGAAATAATACAACTTGAAAAAATAACATGTGCTAGTTCCAGACAGAGCTCCTGTGCTCGACCCAAACGGGGGCTGGAAAGAGAACTGAACAGCAAGTACCTCTCCCGCTGGGTACAGTGCCGGGACGCCAGGCTCGGGCACCATCTGAAATGCCCTGTGGTTTGGGGCTGGGGACCAAGTGCTTACCTGGGTGCTGGACTGCAGAGGCCCTGGGCAGGGGGACCCCAAGAAGTTCCTCAGCAGGGCGCACCCTTGTGGCTGCACCCCTAAGGTGCAGGCCACGTAAAGTCAAAGGATCTGGGTTCAAGACCCAGGATGGGGGAGAAAGGGGAAAAGTAAAGGAAAAAAAAAAAAAAGACAAGAAGAAATCTTTCGGCAGGATCCTGGGTGCCCCAGGCCCCGAGAACAAGGGTCCACTCATCCTGCCTTGGTGACCGGCCCGCCCAGTGTGAGAACTGTGCAGACTACAAGTCCCGGGGCCCCCCCCCTCGCCCAGGAGCACCCCTGCTCCCCCAGCCCAGCGCAGGCAGACGCCCCACCCCCACTGTCTCCTGCAAGCCAGGCGTCCTGAGCTGCCGCTCCGAGGGGGTCTTCAGCCACTAGGAAGCGCCTTCTCTCCTGCCCCACCTGGGGCATTTCTGGCTCAAGGCGGACAGGAGGCCCTGCAACCTGAAACCTGAGGATTCCTTCTCCGTGATCGCAGGAGAGTAGTTTAATAGAGCCTCCCTGGGGCTCCTGACGCCTGGGCAGCTGTTCGGCCCTGTCCAGTGACCCTCAGCCCCAGGGCCAGCCCTTTCTGGCTCGGCCCGGCTCACTAAACTTAGCTTCCATCGCAGACTCGCCACCACCACCGGCCCGGAGTCGCTGCCCAGAACCTCTGCTCCGCCACGACCGCCATGTCCCCGATCCAAACACTGAAGGTCCGGGCGACCCTCTTCTGCATCCTGGTGGGCATCGTGCTGGTCATGGTGGCCGTAGCGAGTGACCACTGGGTGGTGCTGAGCCCCCAGGGGGAGCAGCACAATGCCACCTGCCAGGTGGCCCACTTCGGCCTCTGGAGGCTCTGTACCAAGCGCGTTGACATGAGGGACAGCAAGGAGAAGAGTTGCAGACCCATCACCCTGATGGGGGGTAACGTACCTGCTCACTGTCCCCGTCCCTGCCCACCCTCGTCCCCCGGGAAAAGTCAGCCCATGCGAAGGGGCTGCGTCCCTCCCACTGGACGGAGCCTCCGCCCAGCACCCGTGCCTGTGGGGAGCGGGCTGGGGACTGCAGCTGGCTCTGCCATCATTTCTGTCCTGTGGAGCCTGGGGGCGGTGCGCCCACAGCAGAGGTCTGGGCAGGAGGGACAAGGCGCTCAGGACAGAGCTTGTAGATCTACCACATCCACAGAAGCCACCTCCTCCTGGTCCCAGCGGCCATCACTCTTCTGGGCCTGTCCCACAAAGAGAGACAGAGTGGCCCTGTGTCCGCCAGCAGAGGGACCCGGGGGCCGGTGTCCATTCCCCAGGCTTCAGACTGGGGTGTAGCCCAGCTACAGAATTTAGAGTCTAAAGCAACGAAATGACAGGATCCCTTGCTATCTTTGCTAAGAATGCTGAGGTGGTGGCAGCAGAGTATGAAACAAGCCTGGGTCCCTGTGCGTCCAGGGCTGGGTGCGTGTGGTCATGCATCTGTGAGACAGGGCCTGGCTGCAGCCCAGCCCCCTGTGGAGTCAGGAAGCACCTCCTTTTGCTGTGACTTAAACGTGCTCCTTGATTTCCTTCCATGAGACACAGCCACACACAGTGTGTGGCTCCTAGTCAGATTCCTGGGGTGGGGACAAGTGTCAGTCTACCATGTGGCGCCCTCTGCACTCAGAGCCTGCAGGGAACTGAGGGCCCTCCAGTCATGATTGCCCACGAGCCTCTAAATGACGATGCGGAGGTGACAAAGTCCATCTCAGCCTCTGCTCTCTCCTATAAAACACGGGGCTTGGGCACAAGATAAAATCCTTTCCAGCGCTGGCAAATGTCTCTTCAGGGCGGCAGGTATGTTGTCCCACCTGGGTCTTAGAATGACTCCCCCTGGTATCAGACCCGGCGTTGCTGGAGCCGGGCCCCTCGGCCCCTGTAGAGCACCCCACAAACAGATGCTTCATGCAGCCAAGTCCTCTGGGAAGGGTTGGGCAGGGCAGGGTGGGGCAGGGCAAGTGGCATCTCCACGGACCACACTTGGGGACACAATGTTACGGTCCTGCCCACCTGTCACTGGAGGCACCTGCCTTTGAGAGTCTCATGAGTTTATAGAGCAGACATGCAGGGAGGCGAGCCAAGTCTATACAGGGAAGAGACAGACTGGTGGGAGGTGACGGGACCAGCAGGCATGGCCTGGCCTTGAGCCTGGGCAGAGTCTGTCTCTCTCTGTGCCTTCCTGCCTGGGTCCCAAGTGAATCATGCCCATACTTGTGGGCACTGCCTTCCCGTGAACAGGCTTCCAGAGTACGTTTCTGCCTTCTGCCCTCTCCTTTCTCTGGAAGCGGACGTCCTTTTTCCTTCCCGATCCGTCCTTCCTGTGATCTGTGGGATCACTTTTTGCAATCCTCCTTCTCCATAAATACAGCGAGAACACTAGCAAAATTTTATCAGAAACGTAAAACTTTGTCAGGACTCTTGAAATGAACCAGCTTTAAAGCAATATGAGGACTTGTTCAAGGAATAAAAAAGGAGAATCTCAGGAACAGCAGTGAGTTTCAGGGTTGGTTTGTTTTTTTAAAACTTGTTTTATTCCCATTTTCCCTCCCCACCCATCATAGCCTTTAGAACAGAGAGCCTGAAATCACAGTGAAAACTGCAGTCCAGCAGCCACCTGAGGGGACAGAATTGTCATTATTTGATCTGGTTAACTGGAAACTCCACTTTTCAAGGTGGTCTTTCTCTGACCTGACTTTGAGCACACCCAGTGAAGAATCTTTTTCCCAGAAGGCATTTGTCAGAAACAAGTAGAGATAATTGTTGAACGTCATGGTTTCTGGTAAGAAACCATATCTCAATCACTAAAATAAAGAGAGTTATATCTCATGAAATAGGGAGGATCAATCAAAAGAGAAATTCTGAAAGTATAATAACTGAAATGAAAAATCACTAGAAAATTTAACAAGAGATCTAACCAGGCAGAAGCATCAGTGAGTGCGGAGGTAAGTCAGCTGAGACCAACGAGTCCGAGGAAGAGAGAGAGAAGAGTGAGGTAAAACGAGCAGAGCCTCAGAAGCCCACAGGACAGCATCCAGGTACAAGCATACGAACAATGGACGCCCCAGAAGAAGAGGAAGGCGGCGGGGGTGGGGGTGTCAAAGGAGATATGAGCTATAATGATGGAAAGATCCTCAAATTTGATGAAAAACATGAATCTACAAATGCATGAAGCTGAGCGAACTCCAAGCGACGATCCACACCTCGACACGTCCTAATCAAACTGCCGAAAGATAAAGGCAGAGTCTCGCAAGAAACAAGAAGGGACGTCGCTCATCACGTACAAGGAAGTCTTCGTGCGATTATCAGCTGGTTTCGCAGAAACCATGGAGGCAGAAGACAGCGGGGTGACAGACATGTACTAACACTCTGTGAGACTCAGAGAATCAGCTTCGTCCCACCTTCCAGTCACTTAAACAAAGCCCAGAGAGTAACTGCGCCAAGGTCACAGTTACCGTGGGACGGCAGTCAGAATTCACACCCAGGCGTGCAGAACAGCTGCTCTTCCTTGCGGTAAAAGAAGTCTGGGGGTGTCTCTGTGCTCTGTCGTTCC
This sequence comes from Solenodon paradoxus, assembly GCA_004363575.1. Classification (NCBI taxonomy): domain Eukaryota; kingdom Metazoa; phylum Chordata; class Mammalia; order Eulipotyphla; family Solenodontidae; genus Solenodon; species Solenodon paradoxus. Next base: position 4,847 of record RJWH01009338.1, on the reverse strand, counting down.
CCTGCCTCGGTCCCATAGAAGCCGTCCATAAAATGGATTGAGAAATCCCCCAGCCCCGACTCCAGGGCGTCCGCATGTCATTCTGGGGGCGAGCGGTCGCTGGGGCCTGGGCCTCCAGCAGGGACTCGTGTGCGCGGGGCGGGAGACTTGAAATTTGGGCGTCAGCATATCGTAGTCTTTCTTAGGGCCTCAGTCTAGGCACCAAGTACAAAGGGAACGGGGCCACCAGGACCTGGGGCACCACGGGAGGCAGAGTCCTTGAGCTAAAAAAGCAGCACTTGGCTCCGCCCAAGGGCAGGGGATGGGTTCTCTGAGGACTCACGTGGGCTGTCAGCAGACTGCTGTCCTAGCAGTTGGGGACCCCTGTTCTGGAGCCACTGGAGCGTGGATCTGGTAGATGACAGTCCTTTAAGACTTTTGGGGTCAGTAGAAAAACCAGTTAGACAATTTCTGCCTTCAGAGCCACTGGCACCCAGTGACGGGATGGGGTCTTGAAAAGTCCCGTCTCTTGCACCAGCTCCTCCTGGTCCAGCTTCCTCTAAACTGTGTCATGTGAAACACGAAATCTTATGTGTGGACTTCGTGGGCAGCTTTTAGGAGCTGGTGTGTGTGTGTGTGTGTGTGTGTGTGTGTGTGTGTGTGTGTGTGCCTACATTTTTTTTGCAATTTTTAAAACTGATTATTTTTCAAAAAATTATTTATATGCTTTCTTAAAATGTACATACACTTCAAAACAGGTAAAACTGAACAGTATGGCAGATATGCATGTTCATTATTACCACTGTACACAGATGCTTACCTATTACATACTATATATGTTTCATTTCTGCACATCGCTATGTGCTTTTCAGTACGTTGAAGTCACTCCGCAGTCTGTGTGCATCTCACACCACACCCACCAGACTTCTAGCTTCCTTTACCTCCAGGAGCTTTTTGCAAGCCTGGGCATGAATTCCGGCTGCACTGCCCTTTGGTGCTTGGTGCTGAGACTCCATCCACATGAAAGACTACGATACACTGACGCCCCAATTTCAAGTCTCTGGCCCCACGCACACGAGTCCCTGCTGGGGGCCCAGGCGCCCAGAATAACGTGCGGACGCCCTGGAGTAGGGGCTGGGGGATTTCTCAACCCGTTTTAAGGCTGTCTCCCATGGGTCCAGGGCAGGGCAACGACAGAGCACAGAGAAGCCACACTGTGAGCACCCACACTTCTTCTACAGCAGGTGCGACACAGCCTTCCATCCGTGCAAACAAGCAGTGCGTGAAAAGCTTCTGTGAGACTAGCTCTCTAGTCTTGTGGCAACAAGTCCTGTTTGAACGTATTAAAGTCTGTGTCACGGCACCAGGTACACTGATAGGCGACAACCCAGAGACAGCCTCCAATCAGCCACCCTGTTCCAACCTCCAGAGGAAGCTGTGTTTGAACCATGTCCGTCCGGCGTGGAGCTACAGCATCTTCCGTTCCAGTTCTGATGCAGCAGCAGGTGCGGCTCCGCCCGGATATCACCCATCGGCCGGAACATTGGGTCCGCCGGAATTCTTCAAGCCCAGTCGAGCCCAACGGTGGAGTTCGCTAGATGTTTTTCAGGAACAGCCCACTTAATGTTTTTAATTCACTGACTTATGACTGCGCGCAGCAGGCATTTCTGAAGGACAGAAGCACGAACATTAAAATCTGCGTGAGTCACTTGCAGAGATGCATGTGGCGGCGTGTGGGGGCACTTGAGAGTGTCTAACACTCGTTCCCATCACGCCCCTGGCTCTGCTGTCTCCGCTGACTCGGTCCAAAGCACGGCTTCGTCAGAGGGAGGCCAGGCGGGGGCCAGGGAGGGCATCAGAAAGGCAGAAGCAAGAAGGCTCAGAATCCACACATGACTTGTCACTGTCCCGCTCCTCCAGACCCCCTACTCGTGACAAAGTGGCCACGCCAAGCTCATTTCGGACGGCTCTTCCTTGGCAATGCTCAGGTGATGCAGAAACCATGGGGTCATCTCAGCAGGAATCTGGGTGGTTCGGAGACAGGTGGGCAGGTGGCTGACTGATTTGTCCCCAGTGAGCATCCTTTTGGTGCTACACACGTCCAGGCTGAGGCCAGCATGTCCCCTCCCTTGTCAGGGCCATTAGGGACCACGAAGGGGCCTGTGGTCTCCCCTGGGCAGTCATAGGGCCCTGGAATAGATGTTTCTCCCTTTCTTACACTTAGCCCCTGACCTTCTTCACAGGCTAAGTCAAGACGGGGTGAGGCTGGTCAGTCTGTGCTCAAGTTGTGAGCTCAGTCACATCAAAGAGAAGCTGGGGCTCCCAGATGCCTGAGTGGGAACACCTCATCCCCCATATGTGAGAGCATTTAACAGGGGAGCGGAGGGGCACTGCACCTGGGCCCTGAAAGGAAACTGCTGACATCCCCAGACAGCAGCCTCCCTGCGGTCTGGGCTCAGGCTGTTTTTAACCAGCGCTGGTAGCAAGGATTTGTCCAGAATGGAGCCTGGGGTCTATCTGGTGGGGGTGAAGCCCCAAACACTGCCTGTGCAGGGGTAACCTCGGCCACCCAGCCTTCGCAAGCAGCTGGGCCTTGGCCAGGCTCTGCCCGGCCCTTTATCTCCAGACTCCGCTCCAGAGGCTTCTAACTCACGGCTGGTGAGGAATCGGGGAAGCGGCTGATCGTGAAATGCTCTTGAATTCAGCCAATTCTTTTCAGAGGGTTTTCAATGACAACTGAAATTGGCCCTTAAAGAATGAAACAGAAATGTTTCTCTGTCCAGAGGGAGACACAGGGAGATGTAGGATGGAGCCTGAGCCATACTGAAGCCAGGATTCAGGAGGATCTAGAGTCAGCGGTCTAACCGATGTGAGAGGTTTGCATTAGGCTGGAAAACAGCCCGGGAAGCAGAGGGAGCAAAGAGCAGCAGCAATTCTGATATCACCACCGCCAGACACCCCAGGTAACTCAATTCAAAAGGAAAGTGATTTAAATATAGAAACACCAAGACGAGGCTGGCTAACCCTGCTCTGTCTCCAGGGGTCACTTCCTTCCTCAAGGTGGGGCGGGTGAGCACCCCTGATGTGGAGCAGTGGGAGTCTTAACGTGGCAATTAGATGATTTAGGTCAATGCCAGGATGCCGGTGTCCGGAGAAAAGATATGACATCTCAGGTGTTTCCAGAAGAAACCAGACATCTCTCACCTTGCGAGACTGCAAAGGTAGCCTGAAGGTGAAGAAACGAACGCCAAACAAGAGGCATCTAAACCAGGAGCAGAGAGGTTTTCTAGGGAGGCTCACAGATCCATCGGAAGAAGAAAACCAAGGGCCTCGCACAAATAAAAAGCTACCTAATTTCGTTTCTTTTTCAGAGGAACACAACGTAATTTACAATAACCCGGTCATCTACTTCCTAAATCAGGAGACAGAATATTAAATTGTCATCAAAAAGCAATGACTATCTTCTGACTTTGTAGTTATGAGAGAGACTCAAGGAGAAAAGTGGAAGAGAAATAAGGCCTGAACTTAGACTTAAAATCTGTCTGAGCCTTTCCCTTGATACTTCCGATGCAGGTATCGATCCTACTGTTCACAGATCAATAGCTTTCGCGACACTGAGACAAACACTCACTGGGAGGTCCTGTCTGGGCTGCCCCGCTGGCCACAGGGATGGAAAGTCCAATAAAATGGCTTGATGGCCCATTTGGTCCTGCATCCAAGTCCATCCAGATGGTCTGCTCAGAAAAGCCCCACGTGGGGCATTTGAAGGGTCCTGGAGCAGGGTGCCCCGTCGAGCGGACATCGGACTCTCACACGCAGTGACCTGGGTGGGCCTTGGTGCTGAGAAGAAACACACCCCTCGGTTTGGGTGGGATCTCGAGTTTCTCAATCTCAGCACTGCTGAGACTTAGGGGCCAGGTACCTCTGTGGTGGGGGCTGTCCTGTGCACTGTGGGATGCCTAGCACCATCCGTGACCAGAGAAGACACCAAAATGTCTTCAGACGCTTCTCCGTGTTTCCTGGGGGGCAGATCCTCCCTGACTGAGAACCACTGCTTGGCCCTTGGTTGACCATGTATCTGCACCCTACGACAAATAACTTGAGCTCTGGGCCTCAGTTACCCCATCTGCCTAATGGGCACAGTGCCCTCCATGCTGTCTTCCCCGAGACTCAGCCAGCCCTAACTCCCTAGGGTCTCCCTGCCACTCAGCAACCCGCTCATTCTCCTCCTCCGAGGCGCCTGGCTAGTGTCTGAAATGCTGACCTAACAGTCAGGGAAAGATACTCCTGTCAGTCTGGGGAGAAGAGAAGCAGCCTGAAGGCTCCTTCACCCCCGCCCCTTCACCACCACCCTCCTGGCCTCCCTGTCCCCACATCAGGCGCCTCCTCTCACTTCACACAATGTCACCCTTTTGCAGAGAAGAACTGCTCCTACTTCAGGCACTTTACTCCAGGCGAGAGCTCCCAGATCTTCGAAGTCACCACTCAGAAAGGTGAGCCCGTGGTGGGAAGCAGGGGATGGAGAAGTGGCTTCCATCACAAGCCACTGAGCCAGAAAGTCATTTGGCACCAAAGGCCTGGCTCCCCTACTCTTGATGAAAAGCATCCGTCCTGAGGCAGCTTGTCACCCTCTGCTCCCGGCCGGCGGCACTTAGCGCTGGGTGCCCTGAGCGTCCACTCATCCCGGCTTTGGGACTTGTAAGAGAGACTTTTCTGGGGAGCCCCCGGGAGTCGTGCTGACAGCGGGAGGCGGGGAAGGGAGAGACTCTCACCACCCGTCTCTGAGAATCAATGGCAAGGACAGGAAGGTCCCTGTGCACACTGCCCATGGGGGCTTTTGGGGACCCTGGAGCCCAGATGCAGTGCGG
>RJWH01009337.1:0-23410 GCA_004363575.1 Solenodon paradoxus | reverse complement strand
AAACTTGTCGTCTTTGAAAGAACTAAGTCGGGATGGTTGAGTATTAGGTGTTAGGGCGATACTCTTGTTGATACCGTTGTTGTCGTCACAGCCTGAAGAAACATCTGGAAAGAACATGGGCAAAGAACAGGAGCCGGAGGTTGAGGATGAGGCAGATGACGAGGACGAGTCAGCAAGCGATGATAACTTTGATGACATTCATTCATCAGGTTTGCTTGCCTTTTGGTCTCTGTTGCTCACCGCTCAGGAGCTGCACTGTCGAGGATCGTATCCAGGCAGCCCTGCACTCCCGAGCTGTGTGATTTCGGGCGAGCTGCTCAACCTCTCCCTGCTCCGCTTTCCTGTCTGACAAGGGGGAAGCTGGCGTCATCCTCTGAGGGTGGCCATGAGATTTCAGTGAAATGCTAGGAATAGTGCCTGACACAGTGTGAAGTCACATACTAGCTGTGGCTGCTGTGGTGATGATGATTGTACAGGTCGCGTTGATTGACAGGTAGAATTCCACTTTCCACTTCACTAAAAAAATGAAACTCCTGTCATGATGCAGATGGCCTCTAAAAATGTATCGCTGGCATCACCTGGTAGCCTAATGCGTTAGTTTACTGCGGCCTAGTCTGCATACATCTCAAGGTCCCAACCAAGATGAACAACTAAATAAAAATAAACTGCTTCTTCGTCTTGTCTCTTTCTGCCTGCCTGCTCACCTTCGTTCCTGCCTGCACCTTTCCTTTAAAAACCTGAAATAAAATGTATTGTTGATGCCCTTATGAGTAGGAGCCACTTGATTTCGGGCAGCAGTAGTGGACGTTGGAGAAGACACTAGTCCACCCCTCACTCCACTGCAGGTGTTGAGCTTTCAAGGCAGGCACTTTCCCAGGCGGGGATACAGAGGTGAAGAGGCCCACCCCTTGGCCTCCAGCAACCATAGCCGGGGGCACACAGACATCTGAGCAGTGATAGTGCCACAGACAGGTTGCATTGCAGTCTTAGCCAGCATGCAAGGAGAGCACAGCAGTAAGAGCTCTGAGTCTGCTTTCAAGCCCTGAGGAAAGCTCGGGTAGGAGGTGCCTTGGACCCTGAGGAAAGGTCAGGTAGGAGGTGCCTTGGAGGTGAGACTGAAAGACTGAGCAGAACTGGCCATGACAGATGGCAGGGTGCCCATCATGCTTCCCTAGGAAAGAGGGCAAGTTCCAGAAAGGCGGCCCCTTCGTGCTCTGAGGGCAGCGCCGTGAGAGGTGGAGCAGCAGGGCAGGGGCCGGGCAGGGCCTCGCCCCGGGAGGAGCCCCCACCACCCAGAAGCACTGCGCAGGCCCTCCTGTGGGCAGGCTCCCTCCTCTGCCCCGCTGGACCACTCTGCTTTCTCTTGTCTTTGTTGCTGAAATTCAAGTGTTAATCGTGTTTCTCTTTTTGTTTCTTGCCTTGATACGTGACTTAGACTCATCCACAGAGCTCAGTGCACATCTGAAAACCCTCAGGAACACCTCCAAACTGGTCCTTTTAGATTCCACTTCTAGCCAAGTCCATAAAGAACAACAAGTAGATTCTAACGGTGACACGAAAACCATCAGACAGAAAACTGTGAGAGACCCTCTGCCTCGGGCCAGGAGCGAGAGGTGAGTCAGTCATTCTCACTTGACGTTCATCCAAAGAAACGTGACGGGTCAGGGCTTGCCCTGGGCTGTTGGCTGAGCCCTTAGTTTTGTTCCTCACACTTTCATAATGCCTTTGATTTATAGATGCCCACTATTTCCCCTGACAGCCTTTCGAGGTAAGGATTAGCATTTTCATTTGCACCGATAAGGAAACAAGAGTGGGTACAGGCCTCATGTGCTTTCCATCCCACTGAAGGGCATAGCCCCGGTTCAGAGCCACATACATCTGATTTTGTCCCCAGGTGGTGAACGTTGTTATAAAATCGGGAGGGGACATGGGTTGAGTGACAGCTATATACGAGGCCATTGCAACTGGATTTGATTGTACATACGGGGATACTGAGGGCCAGAGCTTAGGTCGGAAGAGCCAGAACGGATTGACAGGGGACGGTAAGCTCCTCAAGTGATTACCTGAAAGGGCTTTGATTTAAAAGCCCCGTGGAAAGAAGAGTCTGCCGAGAAGCACAGTGATGGTGTGAGGTGGGCACTGGGAGTCGGGGACCCACCGGAGCCCTGTGTCCACCTCGCTGGCCATGCACTGGAGTGGCTCCAAGTCGGGCCAGGCTTCCCGGAGCCCTCCGTGTTTGGAGGTCCATGGGCCCTTGACCTGACCTTTCATGGAGCCCTGGGACTCGAAGGATACAACTTTGGTCAGTGTTCTCCAACCTCCGGGGTTCCTCCCGGCCTTCCCATTCTCTGATTCTCAACGTCCATTTGTCTCCAAGGCATTTCATAGAGGTGATTAAAGACTGCTTGGGGACAGTGTCTGGAGATAAGCATGACTCTAACCAAAACATCCTTCTAGACCACCCACCGAAAGAATGACCAATGGAGCAGCAAAAAACAGAAGAGCCAATGAGACCAGCAGCACCATGGGGTCTTCCACGAGTCTACATTCCCGACCCCAGGAGTGGGTCGGCGATGATCCGGTTACTGACATCATAGACGAGACGGAGTTGCTTATGCCCAGCCAAAAACCCCATCTGGAAGCTTCCACTACATGCCACCTAAGCCCCCAGATGCCTTTGGGCAAAAGGGAAAACAAATCTGTGTCTGCTGCTTTGGGTAAGGCCTCAGCCCTCCTCACTTGGCCTGACAGACACTTGGCCTTAAACCCTCGTGCTTCCAGCTCCTCCAGGACTGTCTTAGCACATGTCGATTTGGAAGCACAGGAGAAGATGGTGGTGGGGCTAAAGGCTGATGTCTTCCAGTCGGTGTTCGTTTTGAGGAGAGTAGGTGGCTTGACTCCAATTTTTATGTCATACATTTCCTGTCAGGCGACAGAGGAAGTTCTTTCCAAACCTCAGATTCCTCTGAGCTCATTGGTTATCATTAAGGGCAGAGGGTTAGTGAGGACTTTGGAATTCGTGTCTCACACTATTTCCCAAACCAAAAGATCTTTGCTTTTCTTTCCTCGAGAAGCTCGGTGAAACCAAGAGGCGGCTTTGAATGTGTTTGAGGCTAGGGAAAGGTTGAAAGCGTGCCAGGAGTCGGCAGCTTTGGGGTTGGGGTTGCTGCCTGAAGGGGCCAATCTTCACTGATTTGTGTTTTCTTTCCCCCCGTCAGATAACGTAGAATAAAGTGCCAAAGACCTGGAAGAGAACTCGTCCTCCGCTGCACTCTGGATTTCAGCTTCCAGGAACATCTCTCAAGTCTCTCCACCTATGACTTGTGTGTGGGAAAAGAAAACGACCACCACATGGAAAGCGAAAGCGTCATCTTAATGTATCTCAGAAGATGCTCACGTCAATTTCTCTCGCTGACATAGCAGAGGTTCTAAGTAAAGGGGTGGTTTTTCCTTCCCTGTAAGTCCCCTTTGTCTGTCATTCTTGTGTTTTCCGCCAGCACACATGTGAGTGTGCATTCAGGGTGGCTTCATAAAGTGCTAACTCGGTATCTGAGAATCTACCAGAGGCAGGCTTTTCTCTCAGAACGTGTTTGAAATCTTCGTTTATTCTGTGTAGCAGTTACATTGATCTCGTGACGAAAACACCTGACCTGCTAGCGAACATAACAGGTTATAGTCACAGAGCTTTGGTTCGCTCGTCTCTAATACTGAAGGCTGCAAAAGCCCAGTAAAGTCCCATCGGACTGTTGCTGTCGGCGGCGGCCTGCCAGGTGGACACACTGAAAGCCCCAGAGGCGGGTCCCGGAGCGGTTAGCGTCTTCCCTGTCCCTGTTGCTTTTCGAAGGGCAAGCGGGGCGGCAGCGTTTGGCTGTCGTCTGCCGGGGTGTCTTTAATTCCGTGAAATGTTTTCTGTCATTTTTTCCTACTTGTTCTTTGCAGTCCTGCCTTCCGTATCCACTCAGGCTTGGTGGGGAACGCCGCAGCGCGCTTGCCTTGCTCTGGTCACTGGTCACAGTGTGGCCAGGAGCGGGTTCAGTCCTCTCGATAAACAGCACACGGGCCTGCACGCTTGCGCACTCTGACGTCACTTCATCACATCCTGCTTACGTTGCCCAAAACTGGAATGCAAAACAATTGTCCTAATAATGCTACTGAGTTTTCAGTTGCTTCAGAGGGTGGGAAGCAGCCCTGAGTTCCTTTCTAATCACCCCTCTTGCGTTTATGAAAGGAAATCATTCTCTCTTGACTCCCTAGTTGCTATTCGGGGGGCTGCACCTTTGTTTCAGAGCTCGGCGCCTTGATTTTAAAGCTGTTTTTATACACTAGCTCTTTCGTGCCGGAGGCAGAGACAGTCCTCCCAACAAAGGAGTCTGGGCACGTGTGGAAGCAGCGTTACAGCGGCTTACAAATGTGTGCTCCCTGAAATAAACTTTGTAAATAAAACAAGGGTTTTGTTCATTATAACAATGTAGTGGTGGTGATAGGCGACACTGGTGCTTCGCTAGACTGTGAGCCAGGTCACTAGCAAGTTCAAACCTTAGTAAGCAAGTTCTCTGCTGCCCCTTCGGCTGGGCGGTGATTTGGCCGAGTCCTGTTTACGGGACATTAAGGTGGGAATTTTCCTACTTCGATCTTCCCGCCCTGCGCCTGTTTCGGTGCCTGTTCCTTTTCCCCACTGTGGCTCTTACACGCGAGGTCAGGATTTCGTGTCTTTTTACTGTGTTAATAATGTGTTAAAAGTCACCGAAGTCGCCGACTGGCATTTCGTACATTCACAGTGTTATGCGGCCATCGCCAGCATCTAGTTGAGATTTTCATCAGCCCACAAAGGAACCTCTAAGCAGTCCCTCCCTCGCCCACCCTTTGAAGCCTCCCACGTGGTGCCGGCCACGGGCGCAGACACATTGGCTTTCTAACGTCTGCGAGTGTGCTGGGCGCTGTCACATACACGTCTTTCAGGGCGTCACTGCCACTGCACCAAAGCAAATATTCTAATCTGCCCGTAAATGTTCGGCTTTCAGTCTTACAGTGAGCTTCCCTCCAGGAGGTTTTGATTTTGATAAGGCCTGGCCCTTGTTTATCCGCAGTGTGAGTCTGCTGCTTTTGCCAGTGGTGGTCACTCCCTACTTAGTGTCTCATAGTTTGTGCTGTCAAATCAGCGCACGCTAGACACGTCCCGTTCCTGGTAAAGGGGCCCTCGTGCTCCCCGTCTGCGCTCCAAGCCCCCCTGCCAGGTCTGGTTCTGGTCATGCACCCAGTGGAGCTGTGCGTGTGCAGGACACCCTGCTGATAGCCCAGTGAGGGGCACTCACCTCGCCTCCCCTCTTGCCCTTGAACCTCTCAGGAGACACGATGGATGCCTTGTCTCACTTTCTTTGTGCTCATCCTGGTGTCCTCTCCCCTGAAGGACAGGTCCCCGGAAGCCTTGTAAACGCTGTAATTCCCGATGACCTCACAGTGCAGCTCGGGGGCTAAAGAGTGCCAGACGCCTCTGACCGAAATCCTCGCCAAGATGGCCGCTAGCTCATGACGGTGGCGTACGGCCCCTCTGAGCCCACTGGCCTGGCGAGTGAGGGGCCTGCACCCCCATCTCAAAGCTACTCGTGTAGGAGTCAGGGCAGGAGGCGAGGCCTCAGACAGCCCCTAAGAATCACTTCAAGTCTGTTTCGCCAGCAGTCAATCCCGTGCCCTGTTCAGTGCCCGCTGAGCCCCCGGCTCAGGAAGGGCTGCTTTCATGTCAATTCAGTCCCAGTGTTTCCAGGCGTGTGTGCAGGGACTGCCCCAGTGTGTTGTAAGAACTGCACTTACTTTCATTAACCCCCCAAAAGAAGAGGGAGGAAGGAAGGAAAGAAGAGGAAGCAGCATTTTATTTATTCAGCCCTCGTTTGAGTTGCTCCTCCAGCTCCTGGCTGCAAATCTGGACCCCTGAGCTGTATGTGGACTGCGCCCCAGTCACGGCTTATCACCCGCGCCACCAGCGCACCCAGGAATTGCAGTAACTTACACGCACAAGGTGCTAGGCTCTCTGCCACCCAAGAACCCTGTGAGGGGTGGGTGTTCATTTTCAGCTGGGAGGGCACAGACTTGCCTGGATGGGCTGTGGCTTAAGATGTTGAAGTAGAGAAAAAGGGCAGCTTCTGCTCCGCTGTGGGGAACAGAATGTCCGGCTGGCACGCAGTCAGGGCTAACACGCACTGAGCGCTCACCGCGTGCGCACCCCGTGGAGCACTGATCACGTACGTAATCCGCACGCGGTTCTGCAAGGGGAAACAGTCTGGCTGCGCTGGCAAGCAAGCTAGCTCACGGAGGTGAGGGGCTGGCCAAGGCCCTGAAAGCAGCAGAGCAGCTGGGATTTGCACTGGGCAGTCCGGCTCTAGCACCAGTGTGTTAGCCACAAGCAGCTATGTCTGTGATCCTGGGGTCCCCTTAGTTATGACAGAGGAAAGGTTTCTAACTAGGCCCTCCCCACTTCCCGGTGGTCACTCAAAGTCACACGGACAACAAAGACAAGGGCCCATAACTGCGGAGCACCGACTGGGGAGGGCCTCCTAATGCGTCCTCTCTCCCTGCCTGTTTCTATGGCAACTTTGTCATAAGCTGGTGACTGGACTTGGGCCCAGGGTGGTGTTTTGTCACGAGCTGTGTGACCGGGGCAAACCTCCTAACCTCTCTGAATTCTGTTTTCTCATCTGGAAAATGCGGCGAGGAGCACGGTGTTGGCTGCGGGGGTCAGGCTGTGTCATGCAAGCGTTGCGGGCGGGGACAGCGGGGCAGGACACGGAGGCCCACTCCCGACGGGCCTGCTCCTCGTGAGGAAGGCGGCGCCAGCGCTCTGCTGGGACCAAGCGGCGATGCAGGGAGTTTTAGGCTGAGCGGCGGGCCCAGCAGGCTGGTGGCGGCCATCCGTGACGGACTGGGCGGCTTCTCCTCAGCAGGTCTCCGGCCTTGGCGTGGGCCCGGGAGGTTCGGGCGGAGGATAGAAAGAGACAGAGCAACACTGAGGGGCGCGAGGGCGGTGGAGGCGGTAGAGGCACAGCACGGAGAGCAGAGAGGGGCAAAGTCGGGGCAGGAAGGGGCTGAGAGATACGAGCTGTGGCCGAAGTGTGGCCCGGAGAACAAGGGAACCAGGCCTGGCCGCCAGCGGTGGTGGCGGCGCGCCCTGCGGGGGCAGAGCTTGAGCAGGTGCCGGAGTCCTGGGGGAGGGGGCGGGTCCGTCTCCATCGCAGGCTCCGCCCCTTGTCAAAGCCTCTGGAGACCCCACGTTCCGGATAATAAAATACCTGGAAGGGTGTTAGCCGGTAATTTCTCAAGGGTGACACACCGCAGGGGAGGTCCCGTTTAGAATGCTCGAGTTTTTCATGACCGCCCGGGCTCCCTGCTAAGGCCGTAAAGCCGCCCATGGTGGCGCCCAGGGCTTCGGCCCTTTGCTGTCGCGCCCCCAGGGCATGGGACACCCTAGTTTGTTGGCGGGTGGTGAGGTCCTCATGGCCTGGAGTCCATGCCACCGTGAGAAGAGGGCAGCAAAGTGACATCCTGGGGCCATTGCAGGCGTGCTGTGCCGACTGGGCAGCCCCAAGGTGGTGCCTCCATTGTGTGCTGATGTCGTTAAAGCTGCCACCCCTACCTCAGCCCACAGCTGCACCCCAGCCCTGATGGAAGTATGGGGGCCCAAACACCCATCTTCCCAACTCTGCACCCTCTGCAGGGCTGAGGATCCCGGAAACTGAGGTGAGGGGGGAGTTGGGGACACACTGTGTCCTGCACAGGGGGACACGGCCAGCAACGAGGCACGGACTGGTGATTCCCCCCTCCCACCTCACCATCACCACCCTGGCCTGGACCATAGACCACCTATGTGCCCTTTTACGCGGTGTGAACACTCAGGACACGCTCTTTGGGGTCAGAGTAGGGCTGGGTGGTGTTTTTTATCGGATCCAAGTGCGCTGCTGGTTTGCTTTGTTCCATTTCTAATTACTCGGTTCTGTGCAAGTGCGCTGAACCGAGCACGTGCCTGGAGGAGGAGAAAAAGCACTGGGGTCATTTCTATCAGCAGTATCGCCACCGGGCAAATGAAGAGACAGGAGGCCAGTTCTTTATATGCTACTTTATTTCTGTAAGGATACACGGAAACGTTAGATGATGAGAGCTAATGACAAACTGCAAATGAGGTGGAGGCCCGGCTGACCACCCCTACGAGCACGTTAGTATGTGTCATTACAGGTTACTCTGATAATTGTCTCATTATACTACGCAGTATAACAACGTCGAGAGAGTACAGCAAAGAGGGGCGTCCCTGCGGGGATGCTGCCTCCCACGCCCCCAGAGACCTGGCCAAGCGCTGGAGGAACAGCCCTCAGTCACAGGAGAAAGGACCTGGCGGGCTCATGAACACAAACGAAGGGCAGAGAACTATGTTACAAAGTCTGGAAACGTCACATCCGTGTCCAAGAGCGCTCTGGTGTCTGCTCAGGGAACCCTCTAGACCGTTCTGGTTACTTCTGGGGGTGCATTTCAAACTGCAGGAACATGTGAGGGGGGCTAAAAGTTTTTTCATGCAAGTCTCCAAACCCATAAACTACACTGCTAGCCATTAAAACAAAAATATTAATTAAAAAACAAAAACCAGGAGGAGGACGGCTGGGTTAGTTTTCTTAAGCTTCCAGAAGGGTTTGCGGTGAACGCTGTTCCTGTGCAACAGGCTCGTTTTTTCTCAGCTCCGCCTGCCCTTCCAGATGCCCTGCACGCTCCAGGCTGGGAAGCAGGAGCGCCCAGGAAAAACCCAGCACGCGGGGAGATCACACGTTAGTATGGGGGCCAGGTCAGTCTGGAATTGCAGCTAAGGTCACATGTTGCTTTTCTGGGGGTGTGTATTAGTCACCTGAAAGCACAGAACGGAAGGGGGCTTGGAGGAGGGCGTGAAACCATGCATTCTGGTGCGTTCTCTCGCTGCTCACACAACAGGGGAGCGGCCAGTCGCAGCAGCCGCTGCGACTCTCACGTGCCCGCCGACACAGTGGGTCCCAGCTGGGCCGCCAGGGGCTCCTCTGTGGGGCTGGCGCGCTAAGCGACTACAAGTCAGCACTGTTCTGCTCTAGGATAAACATGCAGAGTGTCATCTACCTAAGTGCCCGTCGTCTGACGCTGCCGGTCGCTCGCGAGAGCGGCCTGTGCGGCTGTGGGTGCCCTTCGGGGCGCTACTGTAAGTGGAGGGTGGACGGGAGAAGCAACTTGGAAGAAGTGAAAGGGCCACTCTGTCCCTAAGGGTCGAGGGCGAGAACACAAAGAACAAGACTCAACTTCCATTTTACAGGACAGGAGCCCCTGTCGCTTTACAGCTTTTTGGCACAGTCGGGGCAATACACTTGCTCCTCGTGGAACACAAAGCGCTTGTTGGCCAGGTTCACGGAGCATTTTTTGCAGTGGAAGCAGTAGTCGTGCCAGGATTGTCCTTCATAGGCCACCACACTGGAGCCTTTACCAAACCCTGTGGACAAAACAAAAGAAAAAGAGAGGGACAGCTAAGTCAACACAGAAGACAGCTCCTTTGCCGTCGCCACCGCCACCACCGCCGCCACCTTGCCCGGGCACAGAGCCACCAAGCACGCGGGCCGCGGCTGCCCGGCTCCCGGCCCCCGGCCCCCTCCCCCACCTCCACACCGTGCACCGGCCCCCACGTTGCACCCTGCCCGGCTCTGCTCTCGGCTCTTGGGGACCTGAGGAGAAGCCGGAGCGCAGAGGGGCTCCCCTGACGCCATGCCCACATTCCCATGCCACCGCTCGCCCTGGGCCGCACCCAGCATGACCAGTTTCTTTGATTTAGGTCAGGACCATGGCATCAAAGTGGCCACCAGGAGGCAAACGTGGGCTGTTCGCGGGGTGTGCACTTACCGGGCCTCGAGGAGCCGCTAAGCTTCGATTTTTTCTATAAAGAACCACCACCCACGAGGGACAAGTCCTCTCTCCACCCGGATGCCTGCCCCGGAGGCTGGCGCTGGGAAACAGGGTGAGAGGCCAGCGTTTCCCGTGGCACACTGGGGGCTTCCTAGCTTTAGAGACTGGGTGGCTCACTCTTGACACAGTCCTTTTCCCTGAGGATGGCAAAAGTCTTCTCAAATGTACATTTCAAGGCTCCCCGGGGAGGTGGGAACATCAGAGGTGGGGAAGGGCCCGGGGCGTGTGGATCGCGGCCGCGAGATGAGAATGAAGTGACGGGCTCGGCTTCGGATGGCGAGCAGCCTGCCCACAGGCGACACTGAGCTAGCCTTCCGCTGGGGCGCTGGGGCGCTGGGACCCCGGCTGAGGGGCGCCGGCCTCCCCTCCCACTGCCCCGCCCTGCCCCGCCCCGCCCCCTCCCTCCCTCCCTCCCTCCCTGGCCGCGCCTGCCCCCTCAGGACGCAGGCCGGCGGGCTCCGGGCTCCGGAGGCGGCAGCAGCACGTACTCAGCAGTAGTCAGCAGTGTTCTGTGTTGCAAAGACTAACCTGGCTGGGGGAGCATCTGCACTATTTTGGGGCTGGCCCTTTGGGACCCCAATGCAGGGGGAGGAAGCATTCTTTGGGGGTCTTTGTGGATGAAACCGACGACGTAGGAAAATGACAGATGGTTACCATGCGCAAAAACCTAGCCTGGCAGACTTAGCAAGGACTCTTGAGCCTACCAGTGATGGGGTTCTTGCATCCAGCACACTTCTTGGCCACAAAGTTCTTGTAGCACTCCACGCAGTAATACTGGTCCTCCACAGCGGTGAAACGCTGCCCGGCCAGCTTCTTAGAGCAGGTCGCGCACACAAAGCACTCGGCATGCCAGGGCTGATCCTGGTAAGTGATTCCTCCAGAGGTGATGGCCTAGACCAGGGAGTGCAGCACCGGGTTCAGATTCAACCACCATTTTGTTGAATGCCTACTACGTGCCAGGCACTGTGCTGGGCGCCTTGGTATACAGTATCTCATTTAATCGCCACAACGGCTATGGGAGGCAGGTGCCATTATTACCCCCAAGTTACAGATGAAGACACTGAGGCTCCGAGAAGGCCTCCGAGCAGGGCGGCAAGGCCACTAGGTGGCAGAGGCAGGCCTCCAGGACCCAAATGGGCCCGCGCACCGCTTTCTCCTCCGTCTCCTCGTCTGTAACATGAGAACAATAATTCCTACATCGCAGGGTCGCCGTGACGATGGAATGGGATAGTGTGCGTGCAAGTGCTCTGCGAACTCCTCGAATGCGTCTAGAAACACTGCAGAAGTCTCCTGACCACGCACCTTGTTGCACTTGACGCAGTGCTTGGCGAATTTGGCCTCGTGGCAAGTCACGCAGTAGAAGTCCTCCCCTTTCGGGAAGAAGCTTCCGGCTCCGATGACTTGCTTGCAGCTGCTGCAGGTGAAGCAGTCCTGGTGCCAGACGACCCCCTTGTACTCCACGTTGCGATCTCCTGCAGGGGAAGCCGTCGGACAGCCCGCTGGCAGGGCGCTGCAGGGCTGTGTCCGCGCGGGCCCCCAGTGCTCCGCGGAGGGCGGGGCGTGCAGGCCCTGTGGCGGCCTCAGGTGCTCCCACACCCTGTCCCCGGGGGGGGGTCTCGCTCTAGTGTCTAGCTTCCGGTAGTGCCCACCCAGCTTGCCCACGTGGGGACCCCTGCCGTAGCCGCTTCACGTTAGGAGCGTGGACCCCAACGCCTCCCCTGTACCCTCCACGGACTCAGAAGGCAGGATGATGCCCTGAGGAAGAAGCATGCGCAGATCACTTACTAGACGCAAATGACAAAGCGCTACACACTTTCCACTCCTGTGTCCTGCCACAGACAGCTCTCTCCAGTGTTCTTTAGCTTCCAAGTGTGCGCGTGTGTGCGAGCATCTATGCGCACGCATACATCGGCGACAGCGTATGCGCGCACACACATGCTCAAGGCTAAAGGCAGCTCGGCCCCGCCAGCACCCCCTCCCCGGGCCGCAGGCCCCTCCCTGGCTGCCCCAGGGATGAGCGGGCAGTACCTGGCATGATGGGCTTGGAGCAGCCCTTGCACTTGGGGGATCCCTCCTGTGTGGCACACTTGTTGCACATGATCTTGTTGTCCTTGGACACAAAGGTCTCACTGGCCAAGGGGTGATGGCACTTGACACAGAAGAAGCAGGTGTCATGCCAATAGCGGTTCTTATAATGCACCTCCTGGAAGCCAAGCAGAAGAGCACGGGCCATGGTGAGCGGCACAGGGGACAATGGGGGTGGCAGGCGGACCACCCTGGGACCGAGGACGGCCCAGAGCCTGCACCTGGGGACGGCCCGAGGCAGGCGCATGTTCCTGTAACAGAAGCGCCAGAGCCGGAGGGGAGGACAAAGCCTCAGCCCGTCCAACACCGAGGCCCCCTGGGAAGGTGGCCCAGGCCTCAACGGCCCTCCAGTGTGGAGTGGGCCCCGGGCTTCTGCTCTCTCCCGGGCCGTCTTCCACACGGGCACTGCGGCAATGGCGACGCCAGAGGGGCTGCAGGCTCCCCACCAGCACCCGTGCCAGGCCCGCGGGAGCGGCCTACCTTGGAGTCCGCACTGATGGGCTTGCGGCACTCGACGCACGTGTTGGCACAGAACTTGTCAAAGCACTTCAGGCAGCAGTGGTGGCCATCCTTCTGCACGTACTTCTTCCCCTGCAGGGGGTCCCTGCAGTAGTGGCAGTCAAGCTTCTCAGACATGGTGCCCACCTTGTGGCTGGAGGGACCTGCAGGGACAAGCAGGCAAAACAAATGACCAACGGGAGGGCAAGGACCCTCGGCCGCAGGGGGTCCCAGGGAAGAGCGGCAAAACACAACCTGTGCAGGCCCTGGAGGCCACCAGGTGCTTCACTCTGTTTCCTGGGAAGAAAGAGTCCCTTCAAGTCAAAGATGGGGACAGGGGAGAATGTTCCCTGAGGAGGGGGACGTTTCAGAGCTTGTGCTGATCAGACCAGAGTTGCGGGAGGTGCCAAGTTCGGAGTGGTGAGGTGGACGAGGGCGGGGGTGCAGAGCAGAGAGAAGACAATTCCACACAGAAGGACACACAGCGTTGGGGACAGTGTGTGTGCCACTGTCCTCAGAGGAAAGCTGCTCCACTGAGCCGGGTCAAGTTCACAGCTGGCAGACACCGGCGGAACCCCCAGGGAGGGACGAACGCACACCCTCGCTCTAAGGAGGGCCTTCAATATGGGGCGCTGGTACCCGCTGCTGCTGCTGCTGCGGGGCAGTCCCCTCTGGAGGCCCCCATCCTGTTCCGTATACAATCCCGCTCCTCGGAACACTGCCTTTCTTGGCCCCCCAGTCACGCCAGGCACGGAGTCCACAGGCGGGATCTGTTTCAAACATCAGTTCCTACTTCCACCGACCATTCTACCAATAGGCTCTGGCCCCGACGGCTGCGGACCTTAGGGCGCTGCTTCAAAGAGCTTCCCCGCGGTCCCGGCAAGGGTCGCAGCCATGAGCTCTCCATTGCAAGGATACGTGGTTTCATGACATGCCACCATCAGTCCTCCCCCTTTACCCGAGGACGTATTAACACTTAGGACATTTTGCTGCTTTCCAACTGCATTTGAAAAGTATCATCTGGAGCCAAAAATGACTTAGAAGTGTTAATGATGCCATTCCAGGGCCTGACGGCTCCCTTCCTTACCCCCACCACACACCGCCACCCGCACAGCCACCCAAAGGGACCCCAAAAAGGTTTCTATGTAGGCTCAACCAACTTCTTTTAGCATTGGCTCACTTGTCTTCCCTCCCTGACAAAAGACACGCACGCAGGTACACGGCAGTTATCTATGGGCAGGAAACAGGACTGGAGACTCTCCTGCAAGCCCCCCAGACATGGCGACCGCGCAGACACACGCCCTGAGAGGGATTCAGAGAGAAAGGAGGGCGACAAAAAAATGGGCGGCTGCCCGTACTCACCACAGCTCGCTCACTAACTGAATGGCCCCAAACTCCCACTTCAGGTCCCATTCCCAGGGTTTGTTTTTTTTATACAAACACATGTCCAAGTTGTTTGGTTCATGTTGCCATAGGAAACCAAATAGCAGAGAGTGAGCTAAGGGAACCACACCCTGCACCTCCCGCACTGGCGCTGCAAACTCTCCAACCAGGTCCGCTCCCACAGCCGCCAAACAAAGGGAGCCGGACCATGGGGGAGTGGAATGTTCTGGGTCAGCACAGCTCCTGCTGACACCAGACAGAGCTCTTGAGCATCTCCAGAGACCTGACAAATGCAGCGAATGAGTGACATTCTTGTACAAGGACAGTTGCTTGGGACAATTGCATCACAGCTCAGGGATGTCTCAGGAACAGAGTGAGTCTTACTGGCACTTTGCACCCAACAGAACACCAGGATGTTCCCTTTTAGAAGTGAATTAGCACAACGAAACCTGGGCCCGTCTCCTCGAATGACACACTGTTTATGTGAAGTGGCTTTTCAGCTGCCTTTAGCCTCTGCATATGTAGAAAACAGGACCTTTCCCCGCCTGAGAGAGCATGCTGAAAATCAGCCTGCTGCATTCGTTCCTGCTGGCCCCTCACATGTCACATAAAATCCTTGCCTCATTAGCTTTTCCATATTGAAACTCCACAAAGATTTACTTTCTTGTTAAGAGCTAAGTTGAGAAAGCAAATAAATCTCCAGGAACAGTAAAAGCCAGGAAATTAAATTATCACTGGCTCCTAAATGCCATTTGGCAGGAAATCAGAATTTGTAAGATTAGACAGCACTGGCTTCCTGCGTGGCCCATGGTCACAGCTGGCTTAGCTCTCTGGAGACACTCTTTGTGAACCATATTTGAAAATCCTCCATTTTTCCTAAGTCTCTCTTTAAAAGAAAACTCGGAACTCTACTCATTTGAAGATCACTCTTTTGGGGAGGGCTTTCAAAGACACTGATACCAACTACTGCGACATTAAAGTACCACAGGGAGAGTCCCACACCCCCTGTGGTGGAGCCCTCACCCGTGCTGTACAGAGAGAGGTAACTGGTGTCATGCTAGAAGAAGCCACTGGAAATTAAACTCAATTTAGAGATGTCAGAGGTTTGGGAGAGAGGGAAAACTACTCTAGAGTTCACAGTACCAGAAAGTCTTACGTGCCAAGCCTTTCCCACCTGAAAACCAGAGAGTTTCAAGCTGTTATATTACCAAAGTCAAGTTCTTTGATGGTTACTTTCACAGTTTTCTAGAACATGACCTGCTCACAGTTGCTAGGCAACCAGATGATGAAATATTCTAGAGCTCACCCATGAATGGAATGGAGACAGCCAATCAAGCTGCTCACTGTTTACATCATTCCTAGAGTTTGGGGTCTTGCACCAGGCAAAGGGACAATAACACACATCCATTCTAAGCTAATGGGGCCACCAAAGGGCGCTCCTCTTGGTGTCACGCTTTAGGTGTATCCATTTTCTTTCTGCACTCTGAAAAAGTCAAGGTTCCCTTGTAATCCCCACCATGGCCACTGTATATACGTAAATCCCAAGAGTCCACATCTAGATGGAGAAAGACTGATTGCCACAGTCAACTCAAGCCTTCATGTGCGGAAACACTTAGGTGCCAAGATAAAATAGACACTTCTAGGAATGCTGCCTTACTGCCTAGTAAGTAAGCAGGCTGGACATACTTAAAACATGCTAACAATGTCAATGTCAAATTCATAGACTTTAATACCTTTTTGTGCAATAAATCCAATGAAGTGGACCTCTGGGCAAACTAAATTAGTTGATCCAGCCTTATGATTATCTGGTCCCAAACTATTTCAAATATCTAGGCAGTGTGCTTAGGGTGAAGTCTGAGTTCTACAGCCTACTGAGGACATCGTCACCATGCCAACACTTTGCAGAAAATATGGGCAATGAGTGCAAGAGGAAAACACTGTGTGGCTACTTGTCTCTGCAGAGCTTAACAACTCTAAGAATAAACAGCTCATAGATGACAAATCAATGACAACGCCTGGACACACAGAGGTTCCTAAGACAGCAAACGCCCTGCTGTGTGGCCTTTACAGCAGAGTGCGAGCCAGTTAAGTTGTGGCGTCATGAGGGAGAAAAGCTTTGACCTTTCCTTTCTTTTCCTTTATTAGAAATAAGAGAATAGAGAAGACTGCAGACAGCATTTTGCCTCCTTTTCAGAATGAATGCACGTCTTAAGTGTCTCTCTCAGAGGGAACGCTATTTTGATCCCCTTGGACCTGAAAGATGAAGCCTTTTAACCTTCCCAAACTTGCAGCTTGTTTGCTGCTTCTGGGAACTGGCTGGCCGCTGATCAGCACAGGAAACACTGGGCGCACATCACAGCGAGACTTCCCTGCCCGCACAGCTAGCTCATGACATTTGCCCCTGGGGAGCACTTCGGTTAACTGTGCCCCCATGGTGTGGCCTTCACCCTGTAGCTAGTCACAAGGTTTTCTCTATCACAGAAAAGTCTGCAAACACACCCGGCCCTCGAATGACAACTTTCTGGTATAATATTGATGAGACAAGGAACATCCTGGCTGACTTTGAACAAGATGACGTTATTTGAGGACCTGCTTTCATTAGACACGGATTTCTTAGACTTGCAGTTTCCAAGAACCCACTGACGGCATGAAGTCAGGACTCACTGTGTGTACCAGCGACCCAACTCAGGGCCTTGCATGTCACAGTCACAGTTAGAGGTGCCCGTTGACTGACAATGGAGATAAGTCACCACCATTAAGCTTTGAAAATTTACTAAATGCATTTTAGAACAAAGATTTCTTTTCGAAAGTCCGGAGGGCAGCTCCTCTGACCCTAAGGTGCTGACGTCTAGCCAACAGTCCTTTATGGACTCAGCAGGCTAGAATGCAGTCAGAAGGCGCGCCCTGGTGGCCTAGCGGTTTACTACACCAGGGTGTAGTCCACCTATCTCCCAAAGTCCCCGGTTCAAGGCCCAGGCCCAGGGAAAAAGCAGAATGAATAACTAAATAAAAAGAAATAAAACACTCCGCCCGCTCATTTCCTGCTTGTTGGCCTACTTCATTCCTACCTGTACCTTAAAAAACAAAACAAAGCTGCAGTCAGAAATGTGACCCGGGACCCCATTTTTGTTGCCGTGGCCGTCTTGTTCTCCTTCCCCTAGTCCTAGGGTCTTGAACTCTGGTCCTTATGCTTTACATGGCCTGCTCCTTAGCCGCTAAGCCACAAGAGGGCGCCCCATCTTTGCTCTCGCATCCCAAACAGCAGGTTTACTTGCTGCGCCTGCTTCTAATGATACATCACTCTTCACTTAAGACACAAAGCTTCCTCTTTCAGGAAATTCTTGAGCTACATCCAACACGTTAAGCGGTGCCTACGTAAACGTCAGCATCTCCATAAAAAGGCCCTGCTTTTGATTGAATCATCTACACGGGCCAGTAAGACCACGTAGCAACAACAACTGCTTCTTGTTCCCTCGCACCCTCTCCGTAGAGAAGATTCACTTTGTACTGACTCAACAATCTTGCTTCTCTCCTCATGGAGTGCTCGCTGCTGAGTCTTTCTCTCACGCCCAAAGGGCTCAAATAATTTCCAGCCTTCTCCTTAAAAGAAGAAAGTGACTGTGAGGAGTAGGGAGCAGTTTTCTCACCACATGCCTTCCCCGCGTGGCACAATGTACAGTGTCGGTCATCAAGAGCAACCCCAAGGAAAATCAAATCAGGGTATTTCTGGTGCGCTAATTGCTAAGCCCGACACACCAGCACGTGAGTCACTCCGCGGATAAATACTGGCTTCTACAGAATGAGTGCACTGCCTTCCTGAGGGCGTTCAACAAGCGGAATGAAGCCTTAGCCGATGAATAGGACGCTTGTGTGGGAGACACCCTAAAGCACCTGGAGGTGTCGTCAGACACCTGGGAATAAATACCTAAATAGCTGCCATGACCGGAGTGCATGAGTCGTGGCTAGAAGTCATCTTCCATAGAATTCCAGAGAAAAACCAGAGTATATTTTTCCCTGAAAAAGAGAACATCTATAGACTAAGTCGATGTTCTGAGCCACTTCACTCCTACGCTGCATTTAGGGGGGAAAGGCATCAATCTTTTGGGGTTACTGCTGTGCAGGCAATGCAGCATTAGCTCGGACACCAGAAGGGTTGGAGAGAGAGGATTCGATGCTTCTGTGCTGAGGAACTGCCACAGGGCCAGAATCTGCATGAATACCTATCTGCCCGCACACAAAGCTTTTCTGAATGGTGCCCATGTCCTGTGCAATGTGGGCCCAGCAGCAGCCACAGAACGTGTGTTCTGGGTTTCTCCAGCTGCGGCGAGGAGGGAGGCAGTCGTTCGGTGGACACTGAAAATCATCACGTTCAATTTCACCCTCGACCAAAATTCTGCCTACCGTTTTTCCGTTCATTTAAGAACCCAATCTAGTTGGATTACTCCATCTCAGTCCACCATTTCATTTTCCATCCCTGCCCTGAGGAGAGAGAGATGTGGGAGGGGGGGTGAGGGAGTGAGTGTGTCAGAGTGTGTGTGTGTGTGTGTGTGTGTGTGTGTGTGTGTCCCACTGGGCAGGGACTTGAATGGCCCAAGGCTTAGGCAAATGAGCTGACATCCCTCCTCAGGCACCCTCTCTGGGTTCTCACCATGAAAGACCACAGCGCAAGGAAATGGAATCTATGCAATTTCAGAGACTAAGTGTTCAATAACAAGAAATAGATGTTTTTGTCTTTGAAATATCCACACTGCAAGTCACTAGAAATGGATTCTGATCCAATTATCTGACGTTTGAGTCTGTCCCTCCCAAGCCCTTCTCAGGACAAGGTGCATTTTCTTTCTGTGAAAGCTACTCTCTCCTCTGCTTTCATGCAAGGTGACTTTCAAAATCATTTAAAAGGAATCAATCACTAGTCTAATGTCATCACATTTATGGCTTCCAGGTGCAGATAAGGAAGAATGACGCCAGGATTCGATGCAATTTAAAACCCAAAGTTGGGTGTGCTCAGAATATGTCCTTTGAAATATATTTCCCTATTCGGTCACTCAGTAAGTGAAAGTGGAGGGTCACTGCCAGCTGATGCGTGTTCCAGGTCCCACGAACAGCTGGTGCACAGAACGTACAGGCTAGCCGATCACCACCACCTGAGGTATGTGGTACCAGGCTCCTGGGAGCTGGGAAACATGGCAGATCTCAAACACCTGGGCACAAGGAAGCTGTGCCTCTTAGCTTATTAAAGCAGGGAATCCCATTTCAGCCTATTTGTTTTCACACATCAAGAGAGAAATTTCCAAAAGTAATTTTCTCAAAAGAATGCCACTGATAAATCATTTTGTCCTTTAATCTGAAACCTGGACGACTGGATGGAAAGCCCGGTTTCTGAGACAGGGGCCATTACTCAGGCAGAGTGACCCAGAGCAATAGCGACATTCCAGCAGCCAGGCAGCCGGCTGACTCCAGAACTGGGCTTTCTGGGGCAAGTGCCCTCTTCAGCCCCTTGTCCCCCATTTCCTCAGGGGCCTGTCCATGGCCAAAGGGCTCCTGGAAGCCAGGCCACAACACAAGAGAAAAGCTCTGGGGGGGGGAGGCTCAAGAGGTTTGGAAACTCGGCTCCACTTTCTGAAAGAATAATTAGTAAGCTCCTTATCCTATCAAAAGGACCACAGCTGTACCTGCAGGAAGACCAAAGCTGCTGTTTGGAATAAGGGAAGTGACTGCTCATTATAAATATTCCTCCTTCTAGCTCCACATTTGATCGACCTTTTCTAAGCACCTTCAATTTGTTTTAAAGCACTGGAGTCAAAATGAAATTTGTATCTTATCCATAACCCAAATCCCTGACCAAAGACAGTCTTCTCTCCTCACAGCCTCTTAAGAGATTCCTAAGATGTCCTGAAAAAAGTAAAATACAGTAATATGTTTAAACATATCTATACATTTACACATGGCACTCAAAACTTCTCATTTTTCTGGAATAAGAACAATCTTTTGTCCACGAAGCAGCATTAGAAATCAAGGCGAGCAGAGAGATGAACTGACTGACTGACTTACTCTTTAGACAAGACTAAAATCATTTCATTACAATGTAAAAGTACCGTTCAGACAAACTAGTCACTGCCCTCAACAAAACTGTGCTTGACAGAATATAGAGACCATGAAGCTCTTTTTTTTTTTTTTTTTTTTTTTTTTTACCTGGGGCTCGATGGGAAGCCATGGCTCAGAGGCCAAGTTCACGAGCAGCACCTAGACCAGTCTTCTCTCCACCCCGGCCGACAAGGCTGTGGCTCCTTCGTGAACATACATTTAAGGGGACGCAGCTAACACAAAAATAACCGAGAGCAGATGGCCCACCCCTCCCCAGAGATCACAACCTTAATCCCACTAGAAAATTCTTAACCATTTTAGGTGATCCAAGGGAGAAGAATAGGACCCAGTAAAAATACCAAACACTACATATAAATACCTGTGTGGCTACTCAGCATCCAAATTAGCTCCCGAGTCTGAGAGGCCACATAGAAAGTCATCCCTGTACGGGAATAAAATTGGACAGGGCCCTGGCATAGCTGAACGCTGAGCCACACTCATTAATCCACTTTATATGTCTAAAGAGCTTATTTTGGGCACACGAAGACTTCATTTTTGTGCTGTGGATGATAAAAGCAACTCTAAGAAATAGACTGATGCTATTACTAGTGTAATTAAAAGGGATTAGACACTGAATATAGACCTAAGAGCATGATCTCCGTCCTCCTTGGTTGGTACCAGGGATCAGCAGACTACTGAAGAGCATTTCTAGTCACACAGCTCCTTAGCGTCAGAAAGCGGGCAACAGGGCGGGGGACGCATGCGTACATGCCTGCTAGCTGCCCAAGGAAGACACCTTCGCCCACCAATGCAAACTCATGCTTTTCACAGCAGGGACAATAAAAGCAAGAATATGAGTGAAAACCAAGATGTCACCCTAACTTGTTGGAACAGCTTACCCGGCCATGTGATGGCTGGACGCTGGTTATTGGGAATGAGCTCTGGGAAAAGCCGCCGCGGTCCTGAGAATGACCTACGAGTCCCTCAGTGATGCCCACCCCGCTCCTTCTCTGGCCTCATCCCTGTGGCTCTCGCCCTGGTTCCCTTCGCTCTAGCCTCACTGGCCTCCTTGCTGTCCCCTGTGCCCATAGACAAGCCCCACCTCCGGGTCCCAACACCCATTCCCTCAGCACAGCCTCTCATGATTCCTTCCCTACATCCTTCAAGGCTTTGCTCCCATCACCGCCGGGGCCATCTTCCCTGTCCACCCAATTTACAATGGCAACCACGGTCCCCCCACCCCGCGCCCCTCCCCCTGCTTCCCTTGTGTGCTCCCACCGTGCTTAGCGCCCTCAAACACAGGAGACACTGCACTTCTCTATCCAGACTGTGCTCTGATCTCCCCTCCGTCCCACCAGGGCAAGGATTTGGTGGTGGATTCAAAGCTGCGACCCCAGCTCCCAGAAGGCCCTCAATAACTTTTGAAAAACTGAATTACAAGAAGCCAACAGTGTTCATCAAGTCTCACAGGACTCCAAGACAGTCCCACCTGGAACCCTGAAAGCGGCTTTGCCACTGAACTTCAAGGAAGGCAGCCGATCTGCACTCTGGAAGGCCCCAGGCTACTGCCCTCCAGATTCAGCCCTGTCGAGTGCATGTCAGGGCTTTGACCCTAGTCACCTGCGACCCGCCCAGCCCCAGCAGGCTGAGGCCCGGGCAAGGCTTACGTTGTCTTTGTGTTTCAGCATATGGTAGATGAACAGTAAATGCTTCCTGGATATGGATCTACGAATGAATCCCACATTGCCAATCTCATCAAAAGGTTACTGAAACGTCATTCTACCAGGTAGCTGACATAGTTGGCAAATGACATCCTTATACAAGCCAGGATGTTTAGGCAAATATATTACATGTTACGGTCCAACACTAAGCCTGGGAAAAGGAAGGAAGTGACCCTGTGCTCACCTCCATGCCTTTCTAGTCTCTTATCCAGGCGGATTCCATTATAACAGGGGGACTGGCCAGTCTGAACAATACCACACCCCTAAAATAAACTTTTCACCTAGAGACCATGTGCTAAATTTTATTAGATGACTAAACTTGATGAACCCTATGTTTTACCTTTTAGCGGGGTATATTTTTAGGAAGAGCCGCTATTTTTAAATGCCCTTTTGTAGTTTGTGGACAATGAGCTCTGTGCGCCAAAATCTTCCCTACAGGAAGTCAAGATGAGCTGGAAGCCAGGCAGCAGGAGGGGCGGCCTTTCTGTTTTAAACCCCCGCCCTGGGTCTTGAACCTGGGTCTACAGACTTGACACAGCCTGCAACTCAGCTGTCTGAGCCGCCTGAGCCACAGCGGGGTGCCAAGAGGAGCCTTCCTTAGCAAGCGCAGCCCATCTGAGTGGTCCGCCTATGTTGCAAAGTTACGAGAATATGGACAGACTTACAAAGTTAGCAGATAAACAAACATATATTTGCCTGAAACAAGAGACAATACAAAAACCGCGAAGTGATTTTCTGACTGGGAATGACTTACTGACAGGCCAGTGTGAGCGGGCAGCTTGGCCCTCCAGCGATAGCATTTACTGTGCTGCCGGCAGGCTCCATCGGCTGGGTCACTGCCACTGAAAACTGCATGAAGCACGAGCACTGCCTGCCGTGACATTTGTCCCTGTGGCCCATGCCCTCCACTCCCACAACCACCGTTCTCAAGACCAAATCAGTAGAGGCCATTTGCGAAGTCAAACCCCATTTTCCTAAGAGCCGTTTCACTGGGCCATCTTGAATCAGTGCTTCAGAAACCCTGATACTACTGCAGACACCACGGCCCTGTTTTCCTAGTGCTGGAGCCAACCTTGTCACACATTAACAGCGGACGCTGTGCTAATAATCACTGCGCCGTTTACAGACTGGCTTCATGCACGGCTGGAGGCGCTGGCTCGTGTCTGAGGAGCATGTGATTTAGTGTCTGCAGGCCACGGTCCAGGTCTTGAGGGCGCCCTACTGCCAGCCACATCAGGACCGTTTTGCAGGGAGCCCTAGGCATCGAAACTCCTGAGCCCCTCTTGCCAATGACCCTCGGAGAACCATTCCTTCCACACTGCTTCTCCTCCAACCTCGCTGCAGTTATGGTTTCACTCATCTTCGGGCTCCACCTGTATGGGAGGCCACCCCAGCCTTCGTTTACTGTATCAGATGAGCACTTACTGAACAAATGTCCCACCATATGGTACAAGATGGCTTGCAGGTCACAGAGAACAAGCAACAGTCCTCCCTTGCAAGCCACCAAGATCAATATGCAAGTGACGAGGAGGAAGGCGGACAGCATGGCGGGTATGACAAGAGATAGCAAGATGGATGACAGGCAGAGACTGCAGCAGGATGGACGCGATGCTGGCAGGCCTGGTCCCTGAAGAACACTGAGTGGGCAGGGGAGGGGACACTGCCAGAAAAAGCACAGGCGGGAGCAA
>RJWH01009336.1:0-23421 GCA_004363575.1 Solenodon paradoxus | reverse complement strand
CTTTTGAAATTATTAAAAAAAACATTGTTATCAATCCAAAGGTAAGTTAAATAAAATAAACAGCACAACACATTATTATATACAATTTCTTATTATTTTAGTGACTTTTCTATGTTACAAAAATAGTATAAAACCATCAATGTCAACGGCAAGGCTTCAATTAATACGCCATCACTTTTCTATTAGAAAACTCAGTTTCAATAGTTTTATCAAGTCAGCAATTCCAGGCTGCATTAGATTTTTTTAATAAAATGAATAATTTAACAAATGATTCAGTCTTTTTCTTCTAAAATATTTAACAAAAAATTGAATTTGCCTAAGCAACAATTACTGCAAAGTAATTTAAGAATTCAATCTATGGAATTCGAAATTAATGAAAGATGCAGTTTTAAAGCAAGCCATTCCTAGGTACTAAACTTTAGTTGGAAATTAACAATTTTCCTTAGAGATCTGACTATAAATTCCCTCTTCTCATTGTGCTGTGGTTATACTCTGGGCCAAGTCACTACAGAGGTCTCTGCATAACAGTCACAGATTTGAGTTCTGTAAAAGCACAGAAGTTTCAGGGTGGGATGGAGTTGGGTAGAAAGAATGAATGGGTAGGCATCTTATCCCACTCTCCTTTCTACCAACAACCACATGAGTTTCTGCCTTGCACATTTAATATATTAGTCATGGGTAAGATTAATGGAACATGAAGTACTACTGCTTCAGAAAAAAGTTACAAACTACTCAGTTTTGACTTCACTACCTGCCTATAACTTTTAAGAGCAATGGATAGTGTTTCACTTTTCTCTTCTTTCGTAGTTTCTCTTTGAGCCTTATAATTTTGAAACATGCATACTTTTGTCTCCTTCATGCCCAGTTAAGAAGGAATACAAATACTGGGAATATACTACCTTTCCCTGTGAGTTGTTCTACCAAATGTGTGATTGAACTTTTGTAATCAGTGTTTTCCTGACCCAAGATACTTGGGCATCTTCATAAATGGAGAGAAAGGGGAACTAATATTTACAACGTGTCAACAGTGTAATTTTGTGCAGTGTTTATTCACATCATGTGCTTCATCTACATTCATTTGCATACATTGCCTTTCTCCCTTTACCATAAGTGTACTGGAGGAGTTTTGCCTTTTTCTTTGTTCCTTAAAACATTGAAAATAACAGTGTCAATGACTAAATTAATGCAACAAAATTCTGAGGCATTACATATATGTATGCATGGGCATACGTTCCCTATTGTCTGTGTAAAAATAGCCTTAATAAGGGTTGTGGCAACAGGGACCAAACTCATGTCTTTCTGAACATAGCTAACCCAGTTACAAAAATATTTTGCCATCCAGAACTTCATAGACTTCATCTACAATGTGATAGGTAATTATTTGTTTAGAACAGTCTCAGGAAGCAGAAAGCATTTCTCCTGATATAAAAATTTTCTTCTCTAAAAGCACATTTACTTTGAATAATTTTAAATATTATGCATTCTTGCTCACACCTTTTCCCTGGCAACTGCTTTCTTTTTCATGAGCAGGAAAATGTAAGTTTTATAGGAACAAAAATGCAAGATAGTGAAAAGGTGTTTTTTAAACATAGTTTTCACAGAATCATATTTTTCATTTCTCAAAAACACAATCTGTATGATGTATAAATACTGCTACAATGACTTTAAGCTCAGGTTTTTCAAGAACATAAACTAAAATTACAATTCTAAAAAAAATCCTTTTACCTGTAAAATACATAAAGAGTCTATAAATAAAGAAGGGTACATTGTTATGTGTTTTTCTGCATAGAGAACGGAATAATAAGTTCATAACTGATCAGGTAGCCAACTGAAACCCATATCTTATTTCATATTAACATCCTGAGCTAATTGGAGATGCATAAAGTGTCTTTCAATATTGTTTATGACTATTTGTTAATAGCCTACTATGTGCAGGTGCTGAATTAGGCATGCTGATACACAGTGAACAAAGCCAAAAAATTCCTTGTTTCATGGCACTTATGATCTAGTAGTGTAGATGGAAATCAAGATAAAAAATTAATGTAGCATTTTAAACTGAGAAGATCTGGTGAAGGGACTGTACATGAGGTGAGCAAAATATATAAAAATTGGTACTTGAGCTAATCTAGGAGTTGTATGAAGATTTCCATGAAGAAATTACTTTTAAAAGGAGGTCTCAAGGATGCAGAAGCACAAATATGAGATGGGGGAGAGTAGGAGTAACACTCCCCAGAAGAAGGAACAACATTTCAAAAATGCCGGAATCAGGCAAAAAGCAAAGAAAGTCAATAATGCTGTAGGGAACCAAACAAATCAGAGAATGGAGCAAGAATGTGATGAAAAATTAAGCTGACTTGTGATGCACAAATATTGTCTTCCAATCAGTAGGATGCCTTTTCATTAGTGCAGTGGTCTCTTTCTCTGTGTGGAAGCTTTTAAGTTTGATGTAGTTCTTTGTTTATTTTTCTTTTGTTTCCCTTGCTATTGGAGTTGAGTTCCTAAAGACATATCTGAAGATGTTAATGGAATAAATCATCTATGCTTTCTTTTGTTTATTTTATGACTTTAGGTCTTATATCCAAGTCTTTAATCCATTTAGAATTAATGTTTGTGTATGGTGTTAGTTATTTAGTTTTTTTTTCTTTTCCTTTTTTTAAAAATTTTTTTGCATGTCGTTGCCCAGTTTTTCCAAAACCATTTACTGAAGAGACTTTAATTTTGCCAGTGTATGCTCTTGGCTCCATTGTCATAAATTAACTATCCATACATATATGAATTTAGTTTGGGGCGCTCAATTTTGTCCATTGCTCTGTGTGTCAGTTTTTATTCAAATATCATACTATTTTGATTACAATCATTCTGTTCTATAGTTTGAAGTCAGAAGCTATGATTCTTTCATTTTTATTCTTTTTTTTTATAAGGATAACTTTAGATTTCTGGGGTCTTTTGTAGTTCCACACAAATTTCAGTATTAAGTGTTCAATTTTTTTAAAAAATGTCACTGGAATATTGTTAAGGATTGCATTGAATCTACATACTGTTTTCGGCGAGATGAAGATTTTATCTATATTAATTCTTCCAATCCATGAACATGAATATCTTTCCATTTCTTTTGTCTTCTATTTCTTTTAACAATGTCTTTTACTTTTCCCTATACCAGTCGTTCAATTCCTGTGTTAAGTTTAGTCCCAGGCATTTTATCATTTTTCATGCATTTGTAAATGGGCTGCTTTCTTATTTTCTCTTTCCTTTAATTCTTTATTTGCATATGACATAGGCTTTTTATGTTAATTTTTTTTAATCCTGACACCTTATTGGACACTTCTATTGTTTCTCATAGGTTTTTTTTTTTTTTTTTTTGGCTTTGGGGTGTTTTTAGTGAACACATTAGGATTTTCTAAGGATATTATCGAGTCATCTGCAAATAATGATAGTTTTACTTCTTTGTTTCAAATCTGGATTCCTTTAATGCCTTTGTCTTGCTGAATTGTTTTAGCTAGGCAACCCCTTCCAACAAGGGGTTAATATCCAAAATATGTAAAACATACACACCTCAAAAGCAACAAAGAGCAAACAGCCCACTCAAAAGATGTGCAGAAGACCTGAATAGACACCTCTCTGGAGAAGATACACAGACACATGCTCACCATCAGAGAAAGGCAAATAAAAACCACAATGAGGGTGTGGAGAAAAAGGAAATATCTTACACCATTGGTGGGAGTGCAAATTAGTGCAACCTTGGAAAACAGTATGAATATGCCACAAAAATCTAAAAATAGAAATAATATATGATCCAGCAATTACACTTCTAGGTATTTATCTTCGCAGTACAAGAACACTAATTCAGAAAAGATCTCTGCACCCCTATGTTCATAGCAGTACAGGTCACAATAATCAGAATATGGAACTAACTAAAATGCACATTAACAGATATCTGTTATAGAAAATGTGGTATATATGCACGGTGGAATACTATTCTCTATAAAAAAGATGAAATCTTTCTTTTTGTGACAACTTGGTTGGAACTTGAGGTGATTACATTAATGGAAACAAGCCAGAAAAAGAAATAAAATACTGGATGATTTCACCTATATGTGGGATAAAAAAATAAAATGAACATACCAACATAACACCACAAAATTGCTCTGTGGCTTTGTAGGCTTTGAAATCACAACTCTGGTTACCAGAATGGGGGAGGGAAAAGGAGAAAGGCACTACGGGTAGAGGGATCGAATTGACAGTGGTGACGGTGATGGGCACTAGAACTCTAGCTGTAAGTATGGTGTGATATACACACTGATCATGGTATGATTCAACTCTCTTGAAACTCATATAGCATTTTAAACCAAAAAAAGAAAAAGGAAAAGAAAATGCCTGAGACAAGAGCATAAAATATACTACAGGCCTTGATAAAGATTTTAACTTCTGTCCTAATGGCAATGGAATCCATTGAAGGGCTAAATGTTGAGAGAATGAGCAAGCAAGGGCTAGATCTAAGATTCTATTTTGTTTTGAACTGATTTATCTGGCTCCAGCAGTAGGCAGATTGGGTGGAGACAGCTATAGATGTGGGGAGAATAAGGGTAGAATTACAGCTGTCCAGCCAAAGGTAATTGTGACATGGGATAGTCTTAAGGACTTTGATTCTCAACCTCATCTATTTATGCAAAGGCAGTAATCTCTAAATGTATGCTGGATTGTTCTACATTCTTCATCCTACCCTTCTCAGATATACTTACGCCTTTTTCCTGTCCAATTTGTGAACTGGAAAGGTAAACTTGCTCCCTTGTGGGTTCTCTTCTGGATGGATTTTTGGCCAATAAAACCAACGGGACACTGGAGAATGGGAGGAGAGAAAGGTACCAATACTTTCCTCAGTTCCTTCCTTGCTTCTGCACTACTTCCCTGGTAGAAGTCACATTCTTCTCAAATTACAATTCCTGTCGGGTGGCCACTCTGTGGATCCAATTCTTAAAGCTGTCTTCCTTTCATCCCTTTAGTCCTAGACAAGCAATGGCTGGTGCTAGTTTCTGGGTGATTCAACACCCATTGTTGATTCCCTGAATCCTGCCTCATGCCTGTAAAACGTCTCTTCATGAAAGAGTTTTCATTTGAACAAGCTAAAGTGAAGGTTATCCCCTGCTGAACCTCAATTAGACAAAAGACAATTGAAATAATCATGCTAGAAAGATAGAAAACTAAAACTACTGAGGGTTGAATAAACCATAACCATAGAACACCACATGCCCATATAAAAAGTAAAAGTCCGCTTTCTCCTAAACCACCTTGAAGGAAATCGCTACATTTTGAAGGTGATATTAAAGGTACATCTGTGTGTTTAGTTCCAGGTAACCACAATAAGGCAAATGTCAAAATAAAGTTAGGTTAAGAAAGTTTTTTAAATTTCCCAGTTAATATAAATGCTATATTTACATTATACTACAGTCTATTAAGTGTGTAATCATATTGTATCTAAAACACAGTGTAAATATCCTCATTAAAAATAGTTTATTACTAAAAAAATGTTAACTATACCACATGCTGTTGGAAAAATGGCACCAATACTCTTTCCAGCAGGATTGTTACAAATCTTCAACTTGTAAAAAGCCCAATATCTGTAAAATGCAATAAAATAGCACAATTAAACTATTAAACTAACTAGCCTGTAGATAGAATCAGAGGCTTATTACAACACATTCCAGAGATGGAATACTGAACTGCCTAAATTCCATGAGTGTGTCTAGATGCCTGGGATAATCTGGAGACTTAATGGATTGCTCCCTGGATTTCCACCTCCTCCTGCACATATTTTGGGCCACATAAATGGAATGAATTCATTTGATTAATTAGTTCCTCTAGTCGACATAACCCCAGGCTATTGAGGGGGAATGCAATCTTTTTCTTCAGTTTATGCAGGGCAATGGTGAGTGAATGAAATAGTAGTTTCTTTTTCTTCAGTTTATGCAGGGCAATGGTGAGTGAATGAAATAGTAGTTTCTGATATAGGAAATGGTATAACATTAGAAACATAATGACCCTAGGTCAGCCTTATAGACAAAGAGCAATAAATGGACCAATTGTCAGGGTATAATGGGAAGCCCATGTGAATGATCTCAGAGTTCAATTTCTATGTGCATGCCATTCACATTGCTCAGTCTCTTCATAAATGAGTACATTTCTTTTCCAATTCAATGTATGTATATTCTCTTGGCATACACATTCCCCAATTCTATACTAATTCCTTCCAAGAACTCACTAGTTATTCAAATCAAGACATAAACTGTTAACGAGAAAATGAACTGCTTTAATAATATATGCTCTATCTTTGGCAGTTCCTTTAACCTGTCAATAGCTATACTATATCTCAACAGTAAACAGAACACTAGACTGAAGCACTGACAAGAGGTCAATACATGCTTGTCTCAGCATGGACTATAAAGCAGTGTTCTTGCATTCATTATAAAGTTGTAATGAAGGAAAAATATAATATTTGCAAAACACCTTGTTCTACATTTTACTACCAGTTGCCTATATCTTTGGCAGAGACTTGATTTCATGCAAAGAAAGTTTCTATGGTCTTCAAATTCACTACTGAGTACTTAAGGATAATACAATAGTAACAATTGCGTGCCTCAAAAAAGAAAAAGATTAGGTTCAGTATAAATCAAAAAGCCATTGTTAAAGGCCATTATTCTTTCATGTGACAAAATACATGGTTACTTTTCAATTTTATGGAAAGAAATTAAAGGTGAACTATTAAGACGAACCTTCTATTGTGATATAAAATGCCATCCAAAATGCATAGACATTTGCTAAGACCTCTCCCTGTTCACAGGATCTCTGTCTCGAGAAAAGTAAAAGCTATCTCTTCAAGAGAGTTGTTCATTGGGACTTGGACTATGGGAGCTTATCTATGCGAAGTGGAAACTGCTTTTATGGCTACAGTGACAGCCCTTTATCATAACATAAAAATGTCATTTTTCCAGGAACAGTTTCCTAGAAATATCTGTCACCCCAATGGAAAATTTATATACAATCTAAAATGGAATTCTAACACAACCAACATCTGTGAGGTGAGGGCTATGAGCATGATGAAGATGAAGGAATTTAGTTTAGTCAGTTCTCCAACCACAGCCTTGAAACTACTGCCCAGCAACAATTATCAATAGCAGTTGGTCAGAACAGATCTAATGACTTTAACACATAATCCTCTCCTGCACACACTCTGCTACAGGCTGTCAGTTGTGTCATTTTTTAAGAAATGTGAAATTACTTATACAAAAGGAGAAAATGTTCATTTCTGAAGTCTGCTGAATTTCTTATGTTGCATCTTGAGTGGAATATGGTATGGAACATGACACATCAATGGAGAAGAGAAGGAGCCTTAGACTCATGAATCCTTACTCTTCAGAGAAACATGCTGCTATGGGGCCAGATCCAGAGGGATGACCTTGGGATTAGAGTAGCTAGTGGTCTAATAACAGCATTTAAAAAATGTTTGATGAAGAGAAAAAGAAATGAATCCATTATCACATTTGGATGCTTCAATACTTCGGTAGTAACTGTTCAATTCCATAAACAAAAAAGAAAGAAAGAAAAAAGCAATAGTTAAATAGATGATTTTAGCAACTATCATGACAAAATTGATATTTATTGATATATTTATCCC
Source organism: Solenodon paradoxus (assembly GCA_004363575.1). Lineage (NCBI taxonomy): Eukaryota > Metazoa > Chordata > Mammalia > Eulipotyphla > Solenodontidae > Solenodon > Solenodon paradoxus. The sequence goes on along the minus strand of RJWH01009336.1, from coordinate 15,752 downwards.
CAAACCACAATACATATTCTAGTTATAAAATAAGTTCCAATATATTTAAAAGGATTGAGACTATTCCAAAATATAGTCTCTAACCACAATAAAATTCAATCAAAAATGATTGATAATAAGATATATAAGAAATGCCAAAGCATTTGAAAATTAAACAATATATTTCTGAATAACCTGTATACCAAAGAAAAAATCTCAAGTGAAATCATAAAATATTTGAACTTGAACAAAAGCAATGATCGGGGGGAAATAGAACTTTAAAAACATGTTTTAAAATAAAAAATCTAAGTTTCCACCTTGAGGATCCAGGAGAAGAGAAAATTACAGGTAGATTATAATTCCATTTGCAATAGCATCAACAACAATAAAATACTTTAAGATTAGTACAAAGAAAACAACAAGATTTTGATAAAAGAAATGAAAGAAGACACAAACAAATAAACAGATATTCCTCACTAATGGATAAGAAGACTGAATGTTGTTACTATTAATTCTTTCAAGACAATCCTTTCCCCAGCTTCTGGTAGCAACTTTATAAGCCAGTGCCAATCAGTATTCTATTGAATACTGGCATTTCTTTTTATGTAGCTCTCTACTCTCCGATATTATATCTATTTAAAAATTATGGTACTTCTGACCAAGATGTAATCACAGAAATTGGATTTACCTGCCTCTTGAAATAAAAAAAAATAATAAAAATATTATATGAAGCAATGGTTTTCAAGATGATGACTGTTAATGAAGGGCGTGATCCTTGGGAGACAAGAAACAAATGGGGTAAATCCTGTGATTGTCTCGGCTTACTGTCTTGAGAACATTTCCAGGCCCTACTACATGGAGAAGGAAGACAGGAAGAAAATGGAGGAACCTGTGAGTTGACCTAGAATTAAGGTAATCTTTGTAAAGTTTGTTAATTTTATTTAATTTATGTACAGTTGGCTGAAAAAGATGGGATAGATTTCATGACAGGTCTTGGTTTCAAGCACAGCAATTAAGTATTCCATGGGGAACCTGAAGAAGGAACACAAATTCCAGAAAATAAATTAAATATTCATTTTTGTAGAATAGCATAAAATAGAAGACGACACCTCATATTCCTGGCAAGTAGGTGTTGATCCAGTGGTGAAGCACTCAGAAAATTGGTGGATGACAACAATTTTACAATTTTTCTTTAATTAAAACATATGGCTAGGTCTCTGGAGAGCCAAAATTCATCTCAGTATCACAGAAAATGTTATAAAATAATACTGTCCAGCAAATCAATGGGTAACCTTTTGAGGAAGTAGTTCATCAGATCCCAATGAAGACTGGAACAATATGGAATGGATAAAACTGCTTCATGGAGTTAAAATTTCAAACTGCATAGATGCTGCAGTCTGTTCCTATTGTGGTATGCTTTGATTTGGTTATATATTGAGAGAAAAACTTGTATTGCATCTGTAATACAGTCTCTGTCATCTCTATTACCAATTTTTGTGAGAGGTGTAATATAGGAAGTGAATTTTATTTTCTTATATGTGTTAACCAGTTTTCACAGCACTATTGTTTCAAGAGAATATTATTCCCTCATTGAATATTCTTGCCTCCCTTGTCAAATATTAGTTGACCGTATATGCAGTGGTTTATTAATGGACTCTGTATTCCATTCCTTTGGTCTATGTGTCCATTGCTCCACTAATGCCATACTGTTTTGATTACTATAGGTTTGTAATATAATTTGAAATCAGGAAGTTTGATGTCTTGTTCTTTTCAGGTTTTCTTTAGTAATACAAGGTCTTTTGTAGTTTTACACAAATTTTTCGATTGTTTTTCTTATCTCTGTGGAAAGTGTCATGGGAATTTTAAGAGATTCCATTGAATCTATAGATGACATTGTACAGTATGAACATTTGGACAATATTAAGTTTTCTGATTCATTAACATGGGATATCTTTGTATTTGTGACTTCTTCAATTTCTTTCATCAAACTCTAGTTTTCATTGTACTGATCTTTCAGTAACTTGGATAAGTTTATTTCTAAATATTTTATTGTTTTTGATGCTATTTTGAATGAGATTGTTTTCTTTGCTTAATTTTTTCAAATATCTTGTTATTATATAGAAATGCAACTGATTTATCTATGTTGATTTTATATCTTGCAACTTTTCTGAATTCATGAATGACAATTTTAGTTATAGGTATTTCTGTGCTTACTTTTCTCTCAATGGCTTTACTTAGGCTTTATATTTATTTAAGGTAAGCTATTTGAAACATTTATATGACTTACTATGACAAGTACTTTAAATATAAAAATTCTGTTGAATAGTTACTGGGAGATATAGTCTAATTTTATTAAACTTAAGTGACATCACAGTAGTGATAAGAAATGATATACTGAAATGGGAGTTAAAGTTTAATTTCTTTTTACTCTGAACTCCAAGCATAATTTCTCATGTGTGATTTTTGCATATAGATTTCAAATAACATAATAATGTTTTCAGTAGTTGTTTTATAAAAATTAAAATATCAGAGAAGTTATTTTTTCATTCCTCATATATAACTTTAATACAAGTCTAGAACATATTATTGCTAAATTTTACTCAATGAAGGTATGTGGAATCTTTAACACAACACCAGAAAAATGCCCCTGGTTGTGAAAGATCGTTCTTGAGATAGTACACTATGTTTATGTGCCCTATGTATAATTCAGTTAAATACTGGGGACAAATGGTTGTATGTTACAATCATGCATATTCATTTGGAATGTCCTCTCTGAATATCTCACGTGGAACCCACGGAAGTCATTAGACTCTTAGATGTATATTCAGAGAGACCAAATATGATTATATTCATCTAGGATGTGCCTCTTGCTATTACAAATAGTATGTTCACTTAAAAAACACAGGGCAATTCCTGGAGCAGCTATATTAATCTGGCAAGAAGTTATTAATATCAAATCTGTTGCACAATACAAAGATGAATTAGACAAGGCCCAGGTGCTCAAGGAGCTTATGAATCAAAATATGATATATTACTGATATCAATCCCCATCATTATTTTTATGCCATGAATTTTTTCTCTTAATTATCTTACCCAGTTTTCACAGCATGAAATGTATATCATAACATATGTTTACGGCTGTGTAGCAAATCATTTTGTGACATGCCACACATTCTAAGAATTTTTCTTTAAACCCAAAGGACATGAAAGAGCATTGGTTTGTGAGCATTATGTTATCTATGAGATTGAATTGTTAGTTAGCAAGTGATTAAAAACAGTTCAATTAGCACTCTGAGATTGAATCTGATTGGCACATGAATAGCCTCCAGCATGAGAAAATAAGATTGGAGTGGTAACCAGATAAACAAAAAAAGACACATATTTAAAAGCCACTGGAAGACCACAAACATCATCTGCCATCCATGCCATGAAGTGCAGAATGGATTCAGTTCATTTTCCTCAGATTTCCTAAGTCTATTAAAGAGTGGACATATTAGACTGCATGTACATTGGAGCTTGAGACACAGTTGAATTTATCAAAATTCCCCAAACCTTCAAACGTGCCAGTTATTTTAAACAAAATATTTTGTACATCCCCTTTCCTGAATATGGTTATTCATACAAGTGTGTAATTAAACTAAATCTCTACTCAGATTATTGAATGAGTCATGCTGTTCATATAAAGCAATAAAGTAGAAATAGAAGAAAAATTTCCATTTCATATATAGTGCAAACTTGGGTGCCAGATCACTACAATTCAAATCCCAACTTAGTCCCTCCTTAGATATATGTCTTTGCGCAAGTTACTATTTTGTCTTAATCTCCTCATTTGTAAAACAGGAAATTAATGATCCCTGACTTATAAGAGAACAGTGAAGATTAAATGACATAATTCATGTACAGCACTTAGCACAGTGCCTGACACACACTATGAGTGCAATAAATGGTAACCATTAGTATTTTTATTCCTTCCAGGAGATATCTCACCATAACTAAATAATTACCAGGTTCTATGAATTTTCATGACCCTCACTGCTCTTCTGGCCCATAATTACTCACGTAGAAACTCAAGTTGGAAGTGGAAGACCATTTTAACTCTGCAGTTCAAACTTCCCTGGTGTTAGCACAATGACAGAGATGGCAGTTTATACTATGGAATAGCACTTTGTGGCAGTTCCTGTCTTCTTGATAGATTCCAACTGCTGGTTGGAGCATATGCTGCTGTGACTATTAGAACAGCAAACCAGGAAGATCTATTCTGATACAAAGGTTAGGAAGCAGTGTGTTGTTTTATTTAGCAATATATAAGTTTTTTGTTTTCTGTTACCTTAAAGTATGAACAGTTTCATATAGGTATAATGGAATGGGATTGTGATTATATTAAGAGGTCCAAACGAAACAATAAATATTTATAAAACTTCCACTACACTAAATACTGTTGAGAATGCTATTGAAATGGTTGGAAAGATAAGAGATATAAGGAAATGTGAGCACTTAACCAAATGATTAAATATTGAAGTTATAGTGTTAGTCAATGACAAAACAAATATCTCCAGTATTGAAGGCAAACTGACCTTAAAATAATTAGATGATAGAGTGGAAGAATAAGAATCTCCAGGTGTGGAGGCATATGGGAATAAATATATCAGAAAATAGGAAGTGCAAGAATTTGTACTTAGGTTAGGGATATTATCAGACAATTCACCTTTCTACTCGATCACTAGGAAATACAATAATAATAATATAATAATAATTTGCTGATAAAGTAAAAGACTTGCCTTATCCCAAATAGCTGATATATCCCTCTCTGTCCTAATGCTCTCATTTTTTTTTTTTGGTTTTGCATTATTTTAACCCTATCTCTTTTACCTGTGGCTTTATATTTCACACAAGCCTATCCTGATGATAGGCAGGATATAAATGACAGATGAAGAAAAATAAATAACATAAAACCATGTGAAGAGACAATTCAAAGAAGGTGGAATCTCTGATAGTTTCAGATGCTATAGTTACACAGAGTAAGCATTGAAAATTCTTGCATTTTGCCAGTTAGGAAACTATACCACTTGAGAAGTAAATGGACTATTTGGAAAGCTTGGGGTTGGATTAGAATACCAAAAAAAAAAGAGTAAAACGTGATAGGGAAACAAAAATTTATGAATAAAACATCACATTAAGCATAATATATAAAACTATTTTGGGAATTTTGCCTTAAAATAATGTTTTCATAACATTGAATGCTTGCATATCATCCCAATCCCATGAGGTAGGTATCTGGTCCACTAGTTGTATTTGTGAGAGGGTCTAATATAAGAATAGATACAGGACTGTAGGTATAGAAAAACAATGTCTACCTGCTTATGTTCTCAAAATGGTTCAAACAGAAAAGATGGCAGGCATGCGTCTGCATATCCCACATACATAGGTGGAAGGTTATCTATAGGGTACCCTGTATACTTCCTCCAAATAGTATTACCTGAGGACTAATGGAAAACAAAGAAAATGTTATTACAAAGGCAGTAAAAGACAATATTGGATAAAAACAAACTTTTTATTTTGGCCTCATTAACAATAACTAGAGTAACAAAGCTTAAAAACATACACCAATAGAACAGAATCAAGAGCACAGAAATGAGCTCCAACTTATATATGGCCATTACATCACATTGCGGAGGTATTCATTAGCACTATGATTATAATCATATATATGTATCAAATCAACGCATTTTATATTTTAAGTTTACACAGTATTACATATCAATTAAATCTCAATAAATCTAGAGTAAAGAAATATCACCAATCCTTTGGTTGCTTACCTCTTGAAATAATCTACTTCATAACGCTTGCTTTCCTCAACCCTCTTCTCCCAAGGCCCTCACTTCTCCCCTCTCCTCCCCTCCCCTCACTGGAAAGTTTCAAGCAGGAATGAAAGGAATGAAGGTGAGTAGGCAAGTAGGAAGAGAAAGGAGGAAGTATCTTTATTTTATTTTTATTTAGTTGTTCACACTGGTTGTTTCCCCACTGGACCCAGGACTTGAACCTGAGTATCTACTATGTGCAAGACACCCTCATAGTCACTATTTTATTTATTTTTATAGCAAGCTCTTAAAGTTAACATTGTTTTCCCAACCCTAATTATAGAGAAAGTGAAGTTCATAGGGGTGAACTCACATTCTTTTGGTCATACACCTGGCAAGGAGCAGAGTCATATTCACAATGAATTTCTGCCTTTTACTTAAATTTATATTGAAATGAACTTCTTCATTCACAAGGCCTGCAGTGAATATACTAACTCTAATTCAGCATTATATTCTGTCTATCTTGCTCATCATTATACCCTCAGTTCTTGGCACTGTGCCTGACACATGAGCATCTAGTTTAATTGAAATTTACTTATACAAGTATAATCCTTTTCCCTAACTTAGTTGTAAGCTTTCACATTTCTTAAATACATCTCCCCCATTTTTATGCTGTTATCCTTGGCTTTTTTATACTCTTACCCATTCTTTCTCCAGTCCTTCTCTATTTATCTCCATGACCACACTATTGAATACTTACTGAAATATACATCTGCCGTACTGCACTCTGGTAGTCTCTAACTCACTGTCTCTCAGAGGACTTTATTTCTACCTTTCCTATCCAGAAGTTCTTTTAACCTGGCCCTCATACCTTTATATCTCTGAATGAATGAATTCCCTTCCTTTTGCCTTCCCCTAAAGTGATTCTTTAGGATTTGTCTTCAGCTTATTGTTCTCACTACACCCTTTCCTGAGTCAAGCATTTTCACTCACGAATTCAATGACCATGATATGTTGATGTCTCTCAAATCTCTCCATCTGGCACCATAACTTCTCTTAGCTCCAAAATTTATTTATAATGTCATTTCTAGAAATTTCAACTCGTGTATCTTTTAAGTACTTCAAGCTAAATATATCCAAAATTGAAATTACTTGCTTCCTCCAACATACTTGATTTCTCTCCTAATTTTCTAGCTCAGTGGATGGATTAATTTCAAACCATTTGACCAAGCCCCTGCCTTCATTCCAACATTATTGCCCATTAGTTTTTCAATAGAAAACTTAATATTAATCTATTCATCCATAAACTCATGCACACATTTATGTTTTCAACAAGTGTGAATTGAATGCCTACTGTTTACTAGGCATTGTGTCCTCTTTATGTTGATTTTTCACCTCTGGATATTTGTGTATGAGATTCATTTTCTATCTGAAGTATTTTTAAAGTATAGGAAAGTTGGGAGAATGTTGATTCTGTGCTCAAAAATACAGATATCTTAAATGGAGTTGGTTTAGAAATGAATTCACATGGTATCTTGCATTTGGACTGTGTTGAATTTGATGTCTGATTAGAATACCCTAATTGGTCATATCATATTCCCACTAGCTCAATTTCTGACAAAAAATCAAACCACATTATTTTTACTCAGTATATTTCAGCCATCTTATCAACTAAGTGGAATGAATTCTGTATACACAAAATGGGAATGTACAGTAAAAATTTGGCTTGTGCTCTTTTATACTATTTCTGATCATAAAAATACTTCCTACCTTTGAAAACACAATTCAAATTTCTTCATCTTTATAATTGCTAAGTTATAACTATATCATCAGATATTTTTGTGCCAATATAGAATAGAAAAAGTCAAAGAAATGCAATGGCTCTTGCTCATTTAGAACTTAAAATTGAAATTTAAACGTTTTCATGGGGGTTGCCTTTTGAGGCACCAGGCTTTTGAAGAACATTATGAAAGATATTGATTATCTCTTTTAAAAAGTGCACACTTATAGACGATTGTACACATGAATTTAGGGGAGATTGTGAGAGGCTTGGTCTCTATATTTTGACTTTTTGAGAGTCCATTGGTCTAGATGAATCATTCTTATTGAAAGGAAGTCAAATAGTTCTATATTCTACCCAAAATAGCCCTACAAGTATTTTCTCATCTGTAAAATAATCTAATATAGTTCACTTTGTAAAGTAATTATGACAATTTGAGATAAAATATATAAAGACTTTATTGTTCATATGAAAACTTACAAACCTCATACCCTTCCAACCTTTGTGACTCCCTTAATAGCGTGGTAACTTTGGATGTCGTTAATTCAAAATAAAGGATATCTATAAAAATGTATTATGTAAATGTTATAAGAATAGTATAGTCTAAATAAATTAAGTTGAATATTATATCATCAGATCCTTCTAGAGAACAATACTGGGGAAAATATGTTAGTGCTGTCTAAAAATATTAGTTTAACTATTTAGAACATCCCTTTTGTACTGATTTCTTAAAATAATAAATTCCAATTTCTTATAGATGAAATAGGTAAGTAATATGGTGCTGTATGGATGATTGTTTTTAATTTTGAAAATTATCCTGAAAAATTGCTTATATTCACTCACAGAAACTCATTCTCCATTCTATTTTGCTATTTATAAATATGTTTTTTGTATCACATTATATAGATTCTGCTTTGTAAGCTTAGCAACAGCCTTTGGACGAAACAATTCAACAAAGACCTGACCTGTTAACAGAAGCATTGATTTCTTTTTTTTTTTAACTTCACTGTAAGGATCAAGAAAGCTTATCAAGTTTTCTAAATAAAGTAACATAGATGACACCAATAAATATCACAGCAAACATTGAAGAACTTCTGTGTGTTTTCCTCTAAAGCAACAACATCAGAGAAAGCTAATGTCATTTTTTCCAAGTCCTAGGAACATCATGAAATGGCATGATTCAGATGGAACATATGTCCTTTAGTACTGAGGCAAATGGAATATATTAATGACAGATTCCGACTTTGAAATTTCAGGGATTTTAATGCCCTAGTTAGAATAATATATTGTATTTTTCCATTCTCAATCTATTAAAAGTTCTCTCAGTCAAGTATGCATTAGAGCTGATTTCTGCATTTGCTTATTTTTAAATTTTGCTTAACAACTTGAAATATTGAACTGTAGAAATTTTCAGCATGAAAAAATAATATCTATGCTATTTGTTCTCTGTTTAATTATGGGATCACTTTAACATCCCATGTAGATTGTAAGACCCCAATAATGGTACATAAATTGTTTAATCCTAACTAGGAGCTCAGTTCATCTAAACTCTTTTGAAGAGCAAGACAACTAACTATAGTAACTACATAAAGGCCTATGGAACTATCAGAATCCTTCATAATATTTTTCTCTTTCTCTGAATCAGATTCTGAAGTTCATCTGCTTCACTGATAGTATCCAGAGATTAAATAGAAATGTACACGGTAGAGCTTCATTTCACAGAGTCTCACAGATTTAGGATATGGAATGCTGTTGAGAACAAAATGCATAAAATAAAGATCATTCTTCAAACAACCTTCTCAGAATAGACATGTGCAATTATATATGTCTAGAACTTGAGGAAACACATAATGTTTACTTCTCCAAATAAAAAGTTTCTTTCAGTGTGTTTAGTCTGATATAAAGGTCAAAACAATGTGCTCTCACCTTAACAATTTGGCACTTGATCTATAAAGCTTACTTTTTGAGAAACGATATCTAAAATTCAGAAATTTCAATAAATATCCAGATTTCTAGCATCCCTTGAAAAATAAGTGTATTTGGAAATTTTTTAATAATATCTCCATGTGGTGTTTATTAGAGAAAGTTGAGTTACTTCTGACTACCCTTTAAAGGTATTCTGTTTCCTGCTCCCTCACTTGCCTGTTTCATACATTTAAATGACCTGTCTAGCACTTAAGTTTGAGAAACCCTTGTTTAAATGTTCCTAACGTTAATGTTCAAGTACACATATGTTGGTACTTCTTAGAAATAAAAGAATTACAATCTGACTGTTAACTCCCAGGACCGTCTCTATAAAAATGTGCTCTGTCTCTCAGAGAAGAAGAAACTCCCTCAATGGAGCAATGACCTTTCAGAAATCGATCTCCCTTGTTATTCCAGATGGTTTTTAACTTATTGTTCAACCTGAATTAAGAATAAGATCTAGTCCCATTCCTAAGGACAGTGTAAGAGAGTTTTCAACAATTCCATTGGGGACTAAGCCTTATTCTAGTACACAGTGTTTCTACTGTTTAGAGTTCTTTCCATATTTCTTGCTACTTTTCTAAAATCAGCACAGCAATTGTCACTATCTGATATCAAAGTGTTGATTTGTAAACGTGTTTATCTCTTCCTCCGCTGAAATTTAAGCTCCATGATAGCAAATAATCTTTTACCTGTCATTGTATTCCTAGTACCTAATATTAGCCTATAATAGCACATAATAGTACTCACTACCGAGGGAAAGAATGAACAAATAAATATGCACACTATATCATGATATGGATATTTTATCATTTATGATTCAATTCATATGAACATTACTGATTTTCAAAGAATATAGTCAGTAATTAATTAGATGTTCATTAAACCTAGATATCAATTTTTTAAGAATCAACACTTCACCTTCCCACTACAAAAGAGCATATCTCTCTAAGTAATACAATTTTCTTTTTATCTTACAGTACCAGTCATTTCTTTAGCAGCTCCTAAACATTCCTTATTTGGGTATTATTAGATATAATGTGTGTTGTTTATAAAAAGAATGAAAATTATCTTTAAAACTCCTCCAATCAATTGTTTTGTCTCTATATGAAAACAGTTGACTTGCATTTATTTGACTTATCGATAGCTCTTTTACTCTCTTCACAATAATTTAAATATTTTAGGGATGTATTTTACATTGCTTGGGTAAGTAACCAAGGTTTTTACAAACAATGAAAAATTTAACTCTTCTTTCTAGATAATTAAACTTCTTATTTCTGTTTTCTGTCATATTGCTTTTCCCACAATATCAAGAACAACACATCAGATATCATTTTTTATATGGGTATTGTTCTATATTATGGCTATATAATGATTAACAACAACAAAAAAAGACAAAAAATTAAAAACCCTGCTTTGATAGAATTTCCCTTATATGAGCCAAAATGAGAAAGTGAACCAGAAACAAAGAAGTTACTTTAAATTAGTGATACATGTTATAAAAATAAAGCAAATTAGTGCACCCTGGCAGAGTAACAGTCGGGTATAGTCCACATACCTCCCAAGTTCCTGGGTTCACATCCCAAGGCCACCAGGAACAACCAAAATGAAAAAAAATCAGTAAAAAAAGGATCAGAGCAATTTACAGGAGGAGTGGAATATTTTTAGATCCATTTAAAAAATATACTTGGCTACCATGTGACGAGTCTAAAGTGTGAGCAGGGAGACTGGTAGTGTGGATGTTATCACATAGTTGTCTAGTTTAGTGGCACTGTGCAACTCCAGGGGATAGTATATAATCCATAAAGAAATTCAGCGACATTGACCAGAAACGATGCCAAAGAAACGGTAGCCTTTTCACTGGAATTCTCTGCCTAGTCCCAGGATATAATATCTTAACTCCACCTGTCACCTCTCCCTTCCCACCTCCCAGAGCCCCAAGTTGTGTATAAGGCTGATTCACTCTCATCACGTGGGTTTCTCACTAGGAGGGCTCCTGGGGCCCTTTTCTCTTGTTTTAAACATTCTCTTTCCGTTCAGATTGTTGGTAGTGATAATCCCCTTCTGTGGCTTCTGTGATCACACTTTGAAACACATCACATGTGCAAATAGAAAGGTAAGCGGCTGATTTACGAATACAAATGTAGGCTGCAGCTGCAGCTTAGTCGCTCCAACACCTGCCACTGCCAATGGTGACTGCCTGCCATCCGGTATGCAGCACGCACCTCATGCTAATGCAATACAGGAGAAAGCAGGCTCATTCCTGCCTAGCAGAAGCACAAAGAGACATCAATTCTTTTTGCATGGATATTTTTATTTCAGATGGATCACTATGTGGAACATGTTTTTCCCCTAAGATTCTAAAATCTTAAATGTATGACCAATTTCATATAATCTATGGTGCCTATAGTTCATGAATTAGAAAGTAACATTTTATATGCATGGACTGAGAAATGAATGCAGAGAAAAATGATATAAATAACATCACAATCAATTTTCTCTGAGCACTGATCTATAAATTGCATTTGGCTACGCTCTCCTAAAGTCCTGATTGCTTTCTCATACCCGAGATTTCTCAACAGATATGCCTGTACTTTCAAATGAAAAGGCAAAGCCAACTGAGGCTCTAATGTATTTTAATATTTGTTTCAATTGATAATTAACATGATCATGGCATAGGGATAGGATTTACAAGTGGGCATGCCTATGCAGCATCCTGGGAGTACTCATTTTTCTGAATCCCCCTTGTAATATTTTAAATGCTAAAATATCCTTGAGCATTTACAGCAGTAATCAAAACAATTTCTCTGAGTCTGTGGAGTTGTGTATAACTTTTAGCTGATTCTTGATTTTTAACCATCCAGGATAACTTAAGACAGTAATAAAAAGTGAGAAAAGTAACCCAGTCTCCTTGTAGGATTTTTCTATAAAAAAGACATATTTAAATGTACCTAAATGAACATATTTAGTTGTGTTTTGAGAGACCCCTCAAGAGATTCCTACTTGTGGGATCTATCACAACTCAGGAGCCAACTTCCTTATCAATCAAGGGTCATTTTGTGAATGTATAGTGTGCCTTCTTTCTTCCCACAAGTGCTTGTTACAGGAAAAGTGTGAGGTCTTTATTTTCCACAGCAAACAGTTCTCCAACTCTCTGGACACCAAGATGATGCCCCACATTCAATTCAACTCTGAGGGTAACTTGCAGGAGTTAGCATCACATGCCACAGATGAAGGGCTCATTCCCACAAGCTTATCACCACCCCAGCTTTAGACACCAGTTGTGACTCCCAGGCCTCTGATATTTCTGACAGAACAGTTACTACCAAGAGCTTCTCCTCATATTTGATAATTTTCTAGAATGACTAATAGAATTCTGGAAAAGTTTACTTTATTTGCATGAATTAAAAATATATATTAAAAAAGATACAACTTGGGAAAAAATGAGAGAGCTGAATAGGGCAAAGAGTGCACAGTACACATGTGCTCTTTGATGCATCAACCTCCCAGCACTACACTGTGATTAACAACCCAGAAATTCTCTGAATCCCATCATGTAGGAGGTTGTATGGGTTCCATCACGTGTACTGGATTCATTATGTCCTTGGACATTGGTGATTAGCTCAATTTCCAGCCCTTCTCCTCTCTGAATAGGTTTTGGGGTGGGGTTGAAAGTTCCAACCCGTTAATCATGTTGGATCTTTCTGGTAACACATTCTGAAGCTATCTAGGTGCCCACATCCAACAGCTATCTCATTAACATGCAAAAAGACACTTTTGATTACTCCTGAGAGTCTTATAGTCTTAGAAGTCCTTGTACTAAGACAGAATATTATAACAGATGATGCTCCTATCACACCTCTCTCTCAGAAAATTATGAGCGCTTATAGGAGCTGTGTTCCAGGAACTAAAGACAAAGACATGTATACATATATATGCGTATTTCTTATTATATCATACTATCACAGATACCAAGTTTGCTTCTTTATTTGTTGAAACTAGAGTATCGATGAAAGCACTTTATGGCCACATAAGATCTGAAGATATGTGTTTTCATCACTTTAGAAATTAAAGGACAATTTTCTGGACCCTGCAGAGCAGAAATTAATAAGATATGAATCATCCTCCCTCCCACGTAATCCAGTAGGGAAAATGAAAGCAAAATGTGAAATTAGAACATAAGACACAATTAAATGAATCTCACTGTGAACATATAAAGATAATTCTTGTTACTGTAATTGCTGATTAGAATGGAGAAACATAACTAATGCCATTATTCTTTGCTCTTGTGGTTGATACCTGTTCATCTCTTTTTATCTCTGTAGTTGAGGCCACCACGAGAACCAAAGAATTCCCTTTGTCCACTGGGAGACTTTACTATTTGAATGATGGCATATTGACCAATATGCCTAGAACACAGCTCCTGAGATAGGAGTATCATTTGTTATAATTTGTACTCTTAGTTCCAAACATCCCTGTACAAGAGAATAGTGAGAGGAATTTCTAAATGTGAGCACACAAAGCAACTCATGAAATGAGAGCATGGTAGAACTTCTGGTTCTGGACAAAAATTAGCATCAACCTGCTTGAACTTAAATCTTGATCCTTTTTACTAGCTCAATAATCTTGGGCAGCTAATTAATCCTTCTATGTCTCAGTTTTATTACCTGTACTATGGGAATAATGATAGCACTTAGAATTAAAGCAAGTAGAATATAATTAAGTCAATTCATGTAAAGCAACTGGAATAATATTTAGCAAATATAAGTACTCAATAAAATCAGCTCTTATCATTAGTGGTTTTAAAGAGAGGGATCATCAAAACAATACCTTAATGAAATATTTGCAAAACTACGCAAATGAATAGAATAATGTTCAGCAGAGTGTTATTTACGATAATGGTGGGGGAGGGAATAAAACCTAAGTGTATAACAAAAATATGGCTAGTGGCTGCTGTAATAGTCAACAAAGAAACATAGAACTATCTACCCTCATAGAAAACTATTCAACGGCGATGTTCTTGAATTGAGAGCCCCCTCAAGCTTACCTAAAACTCTCTCAGAATCCTGGCTTCAGTCATGATCATATTTAACCTCCAGATAATTTGGTCAGTGTCAGGAATTACTTCCCTTTTCAGGTAAGACATGGTTCTCTGTATCCATAATCTAGCTTTGACTTGGTGCCAATTTATTTTCCTTCCCGTCACCATAGAACAATTGTAGCTGTCATTCAACCAAAGTTATCCACTTCATTAACAAGTCTGTTATCTCACAACAGCTTCCATTTAGAGATGGAATACCCCCACCCCTTTGGAGCAGAAACACACAAACAGAAGGCCCCTGTTTTTCCAGCCCTATTGAAGGAAATGAGCTCAGGTGTCCATTCCTAAGTTAGTCATTCTGATATTCTGATATTTTGCTTTATTTTTCTAAACGAGTCTTGCTGAACATCCATTATCCTGCTGTGATCATACAGTCGTCATCGCCTTGATTCTATTACCTTCCTCTGATCCTCTGTCAGATTTCACATAATATGGAGAACTAGAACTCTTTTGCAGCTTGTGAGGTTGTAGCTGCTGAAAGAAACTTTCTGGCCTTTTGGTTTACAGTCCTCGCTAAATTCTTGAGTATGAATTATTACACAGAGTGTCACTTCAGGGAGAATATTTCACTTCAAGTACGGAGAAGTTTCTTTAATGACTCAGCCTTTCTCAAGGTTTTTCCACTTCCACATACCTGGGGTGCTCATTAAAAACGAAATTATCTAGACTGATTCTTACGCTCTTAAAGTGGCCCCACAGAGTAACATTCAAATACTTTAGTGTCATAGCTTTCAAACGTTTTTGAACATGACCCTCTAGTAACCCAGCATGTACACACACACAGCCCCAAAATGTCAAATCAATATTTTCCCTCATTTAATGTGATGAACTCAAAAACACATTTTTGTTCCATTATTTTTTAAAAATTTCATCACCATATAATGTATTACAAGCTGGCGTGGAATGTTGCTGTGAACTGTTATGGTTGTAAGGCAAGAGAAACAACTTAAAACAACCTAGGTAAAGTGCACATGTTTTGGAAGGCTGTGCAGTGCTCATCAGAATGAAGAAATGAGCAACCAAGTTTCCAGAAGGCAATAACCAGAATGCTGTGACACTGGATCTAGAAGCAGAGACCTGACCAAACTTGCCACTGTTTCTCTCTCTCTCTCTCTCTCTCTCTCTCTCT
>RJWH01009335.1:0-24316 GCA_004363575.1 Solenodon paradoxus | reverse complement strand
CCCCCCGTGGCTGCCCCGCGAGGGGAGTCACCCCAAATGGTTTGACCTGTGATGAGGGCAGGTGAAAAAAAGGGGGAGGTAGTAACCTCGCTCAAAGCCTCACCCGATGCAACACAGCCCAGCCCCGCCCAGAAAGGCTTTCCCGTCCGTGCGCCTCCAGACGCTGTGCTGCGGGGTCCTGACGTGGGGCCGACACCCACCCAGCCCCTCACAGAGCTTGCATCCGGGAAAGCCGGGTGTCCTCTGATCTTTTCAGACAGGGTCCAGGCCTACTCCTCTGAGCACTGGGTCCAAAGCAAGCCTTCTGGTGGAAGCTGTCCTCTGCCCAGCGGTGGGGCAGGAGGGCAGGGATGAGATGGGGGCGGGAGGGCAGGGGTGAGGTGGGGGCGGGAGGGCAGGGGTGAGGGTCCTGAAAACATGATGCAGGGCGCTCCCCCGCCTCCCACCAAGGTCGGTGGCGTTCTGAATCTCCCAAAGGCTCTGTGCTCGGACTCCCCACGTTCTCCAGAGGGACAGAAGGCGTCTGGAGACGGGACGGCACCAGCACCCGCTGAGAGACAGGGCACTTTGCCTTCTCTGTCCTTCCCAGAGTCCGGCTCCCGGAGGGAGAGCGCAGGACGGGGAGGGGGTGTGGCGCGCAGGGGGCAGGGGCACGAGCCTGGACAGGCAGAGCGAGCCAGACCGACAGGAGACGGGAGTTCTTCCCGGGTCCAGCATCAAGTGGACCACCTCACCGGTCATTTCCAGATGCCCTCAGGGTGGAAAACAAGATCCGAAGTTTTCGTTGGAAGGAAGGAAAAGAGCAGAGAAACCTTGATTTTTTACTTGTTTGCTGGATGAAGCATAGAACTTCCAATAAGCTAGATAGAAGTTTCCAGCATCTTCCAACGATTAGATTAAATACTAGCCCTCCACCCACGTCCCCTCTGGCCTCCCTCAACTGCGATCTTGTGAAAAGCTGTATCTAGTCACGCCGCACTCCCACAGCTAGTCAAAACGTTTCCATTCTAGTATCCATTATTTTTAAGACAAGACAGAATGCTTTAACCTGAAGGAAGAAGACCAGCAGGCTGAATCCCATCTAAAGGCCCAGCCTCACTTTCTCTCTTCTCTGGCTCTCACCGAAACCCCCGTGAGCCCCCTTTTCCATGGCCCCCGTGGGTTCTTGGCACAACAGCCCCCAATTGGTCCAGTGCTTGCCCAGGTAATTTCTGACCCTTCCTCTCATCTCAGCTCAAATATCATTTCCTCTAAGCATCCTCTCTGGTCCCTTTTAACGAGGCTGCACCCCGGGATTAAAGCTCTTCGGGGTACTTTTTGGAGGAGCGCACCGCGTCAGCGTGTGTGGTTAGATGAGTTGTGTGTCTCTGTGACCCTCACCTCCCTCCCGCCCCCATGCACCTGTGAAGCAGAGACACCCACCGATACTCACTGTCACCCTCACTGGCGAACCGTGGACCGTGGTGGGCTGTGGTGGGCACACGGCACGAGCCAATGCTTAATGAATGAAGAGTCATCGGTCTCCTGGGTTTTGGTCATAAGAACGGAAGTTCTCAAGGTAAAATCCCGGTGGTCATCAGCTGCTTTTTCTCCCAGCTTTGCTCTCATCTGGACAGGCCCATTCAAGGTGCCAGTGATTTGTCAGTGTTTTATCCTGTGGGTCCAAGTCCCGGAAACTCCAGCCCCCGCTGGAGACAGGAAGTCACGCGCACAAAGGTCGTCCCCAGACATCCTAGGTCAGACTCGGGGAGCACTTGGGTAAACCCAGGAGGGGACCAAAGGCAAAGAGCACGACGAAACGCAGACGCACAGCCAGGCTGCACCTACCAGGCCTCCAGGTAACTCCCAGATGCCCGACAGCCGTTGGCTGGGGGTCTGAGTGTGCGCAAAACGCAGTCCAAATTTCATTCATTCCTTTTTAAGATATATGACACCTGAAAAACTCTGACCACAGTACATTTTCACGCTTTTAACAGCAGACTTACCAGAAGACCCCAGAGTGCTCATGTTTTTTTTCTGTTTCTCACATTTTAGAAGTGACTGGCATACTAATGTATGAGAGCTCAGGGGCAGTATTAAACTGGTTGGTTCATTTTATATTCTGCTGCGGACACAGTTGGGTCTTGGAGAGACAGCATCCAGCCCCCGAGCCCCGGGCAGCACGTGGAAACACGCTGCCGTCTGGAACTGTTGGCTCACAGGCTCAGCCCTACTTGGCCTCTCTGGCACAGAAGCTTCGTCAGCCCAGGGTGACGCTCTTCTCAGTGCGAAACTGGCTGCTCACCTCTGGGAATAGCATTCGGAAAAAAACTGTGTTTTTAAAGTTATTCTTGGAGTGATTAAATAATGTCCAAATGGCTGCTTCTGCCTAGAGAAATTCTTTCTATGAAGAATGTCAGTTTTTTTTTCCACCCCAGCATGTCCTCCTCAACCAACAAAATACATCATAAACTAAGACATGGAAGTAAGAACCAAACCTATCGTTGCCCCAAAGTGTCCGTTCTGTGCCAAATAGTGACTGACCAGGTTTAAAATGAAAAGAGAAACAAGCTAGAACTTGTTGGAATGGAAATGCTCTTTTTCCTCCTAGAAACACTTTGATTCGAACACGCAGTCTGAACACAATAGGCCCAGGAGGGTCACACAATGCAAAGCGTAAGACATCCTTGCACAGTCCACCGTGACGCTGAGTCCAAAAAGAGCTGTGCGATCTTTCAAACACGGCCGCCTCCGTGGAACCTCACTCACGCAGCAGTGATAACACTTTTCATTAATCGCTGAGACCAGCACGGCGAACCAGGAGGACTGGGTTTAAACAGCCTTGACCGCTGGCTTCTCGGTGTCCTCTTGAATTTCCGGGGTGAGCAACGCCCCAAAGTTACTGTCCCATGGCTTCAGCCCCCATGCCCCCATTTCACGACTTTCTCCGTGTTGTCTGTAGAAAGGAGATTGTTTCTCTGGTTACAGCTGGATCGTCATTCATGATGAAAGTGGCCTTTTCTGTCGACAAGCAAGGCTGGTGTAGAGAGCTGGGCTCCGGGGCGAGAGGAGCAGTGGTGGAGAAGCGGCGCCCTTTGTGCAAGAAAACCCGGGCCGGACTGGGCTTTGACGTTTGTCTCGCTGAGGGGTCTGTCCAGGCATCCCGGTGGCTCTGTGACTCAGGGTGAGTTCCCAACAAGTGGCTCCGCAAAGCACACACACAGCAAAGAGTATTTCCATCCGTTGGTGGTGTTTGTGAAAACCAGTAGCACGTCAGGTCACTGCAGTTTCTAATGCTCTCCGGTCACAGACAGAGCTGTCACACAGCGTCGCGGAGGCCGTGGGTTCTGTGCGCTGAGGGACCAAACACGCTCCCTCGTGACTTCAGGAGCTTGACGGGACTTAGTCACCAGCAACTTAGAAGGAATTTTCTATTCTTTTCCCATGTATCCAGCGCCTTTCTTTTTTACAGACCCTTTTTACTGAGGTCACACAGCATGCTAACAAGAGTCAGGCTCCCATCATTCTGTGTCAACAACTGCACGTGAGACCAGGTCCCCGCTGAAAGCCCCGTTCCACCCTGCACCGGGGAACTGACCGCCTTCCCCTCAGCCCGGCCCAGCCCTCCGCCCTCCTGGTGACCACGCCTTTGGTCTAATGGTCTTAACCTTCGTTCTTGTCTTATTTCATTAGCTTTTTTGTTTCTTTCATTGGTTCCAGAAGGGGTTTGGTTCTTCTTCAGATGACTTCTCCCACTAAGCGTCATTTAACTCCACCCAACCACGTTGTCACCAACAGCGAATTCATGCTTCGACTGCCGAGCGGTATCCACCTCTGTGACAACCCCATCTTCCTTCCCCACTCACCTGTGGACGTGCGCTTAAGTTCTGTCCAGATCTTAACGATCATAAACAAAGCTGCGATAAAAGTGGGGGGCAGAGAGCTCTTCCAGTGAATGCATTTGTATTGGGGGCTGGGAGTGAAAATCCAGAAGAGGGATAAAGGGATTTATGAAATCTCTATTTTTTATTTTCTGAGAAATTCCCAGACCACTTTCCGTAGTGACTGCAGCAATCTGCACGCCCCCAACAGTGCAGAGGGCCTCCTTTCTGCCCACGGCCTCCCCAGCATTTGCTGTGGTGCAGCTTTTAGATGACAGTCATTCTCACAAGTGTGAGGCGAGATCTCAGTGCTGCGATTTGCCTTCCCTGGTAATGAGTCATGGTGAGCACCTTCCCATGTGCCTGTTGGCCTGCGTGTGTCTTCTGTAGAAAACTGTTCAGATCCTCTGCTCACTTTTAAAGGCCGTTTGTGTTTTGCTGCTGAGCTTTGTGATATTAACCCCTTGTCAGGTGCACAGTGTGCCAGTACCTTCTCCCTGTCGCAAGGATATCTTCTGGTTTTGATGAGCGCTGACTTCACTGTGAAGAAGCTCTTTAGTTTGCTGTGCTCCCATTTGCTTATTTTTGCTTTTCTTTCCCTTGCCGTTGGAGTTGAGCCCCTAAAGCAATCTCTAAGGTCTCTGCAATGTTATAATGCAATGTCTGCCGTAAACTTTAAAAAATAGAAATAGAATGTAAATGCCACATCCAGTAAAATAGTTAATATTTTATTTTTCTGTCAGTTCAATTTTACTTTCTAAGATGGTGTTTAAAAGTTGATATCCTTCAATTAATATTTTTAAATCTGTTTTGTAGCAGAGAATAAGCTAAATGACATGTTTTGTTTGCAAAATATTCTAGCCAGTTTTAACAATGTGCTGATAAAGAATATGTCTTACATTTTTTAAGTACAAAATTCATGCATCATTTCAAATAAAATTGATAACAGCAAAGAATATATTCAATGACAAAATATTATTAGACTCTTCAATAAAAGTTTCTTATTCACCTGACTTAAATAACATATATCACTGTTCTCATTGTATGAGACACTTTAAAGCGTACATGATGGAGTGTTTTTTTTTATTGCTTTCTTGATCAGCAGTGCCTGTCTGTAGCCAAAATATGACATTTGTATAAAAACATACAAACATCAGTGGAACAGCATGGAAAACCCATGCAAATCCAGCCAATTAATATGCAAAAATAATGTAAGACTATTGTGGGACAAGGTGATCTTTTCAATAATCAGTGTGGGAAAAACTGAAGAGCTGCATGAAAAGGAATGAAAGTAGACAGTTTCACACCATGCCCAAAACTTAATTCAAAATGGATTAAAGACTTCAATAAAAGACCTAAAACCATGAAGTCGTAGAAGAAAATATAAGCAATAATCTCTTTAACATCCGTAGGCAATGCTCTTTTTTAATATAACTCCAAAAGCAATGACAACAAAACAAAATGGAGATGGGACCCCACCAGACTCAAACGTGTCTGCACACAAAGGAAGTCATGCAGAGAAGGAAGAAGAGCTCTTCTGAGTGGACAAAAGAGAAAACATCTGTAAGTCCTGTGTCTGGTAAGGGCTTAAAATGCAACATATATAAAGAATTCACACACAAATCAATAGCAAGAAAACCACCTAGTGAAAAATGATCACAGGATTGAAATGGACACTTAACATTTTTTCGGAAAGAGCTGCACCTGATCAGTATCAGCAGCCGCACTGGCAAGGCCCCCACAGCTGCAGAAGGGGTTACAGAAACAAGAAGAACGAGCAAGTGCAGAGTCAAGGGTTTGGAGGAAGGGACTCTGGCTCTGGTGGCGCCACTAGGGAAAACAGAGTGGGGGCTCCCCCAAAACTAACGGTAGAACTTCAGTGTGGCCCACACAGCCCACTTGCACGCATGTGTCTGAAGCAAGGACACAAGCATGTATGTTAACACAGCATTACCTGCAGGAACCAGGTGTGGGAACAGCCAAGGTGTCTATCAATGGCCGAATGGATAAAAATGTGATTGATACGTGTGTGCAGTATTCTTAATTTCGCATCTTCATATATGAATAGATGAGCTATTTCTCAGTCACACAACAAGAAAATCTTGCCATTTGTGACATGGCACATGGATGGACCTTGCGGGGTAGTATGCTGAGTGAAATAAGTCAGAGAAAGACAAAAGCCATTTGAGCTTCCTCACATATCAAAACTCAAGAAAGACAGCCAACGAATAAGTGAAAACAAAATTCGGAAATTACAACAAACCTTTGTGTGGCTTCCAATTCTCCCACGAAAGTGCAGGCTGGAAAGTCCACAGGGATGGTTCCCTGAGGGGAAGGGAGTTGGGTTGAGAAAAGGGGCGTCGGGGTCAAGAGTGCAAAGTTCCTGAGATGGAATAAGCAAAAGCTACGGGAGCAAATGCACCATGTGACGAGTGCATCGGTGACGCCGGCCACACGTTTGAGGGGTGTCAAGAGAGGAAATCGTAAAGTTTTCATCACACACTCACACACACTCATGCACTCGCATTCACAGACACACACACACACAGACTCACAGACACACACACAGACTCACGCCCATGCACTCACACAGACACACACTCACAGACACGCTCACACACTCACACAGAGACACACACGCTCGCTCACAGACACACTCATGGTCACGCACTCAGACACACTCACACCCATACACTCACACACAGACACACACAGACTCACAGACACACTCACACAGACACACTCTCACACTCACATGAAACTGGTGATGAATGGCAACAAGAATTACTGTGATGAGCTCTTTGCACTGCTGACAAATGCCATTTTATGCTGGACACTTGTAACCAATGTAATCAGATTTCCATAAAAATGTTTTTCACACGTGCCTGCCCATCAAAAATGCAGGTTTGTTTTAAAGCCATTTAAGAAATCATCTGATTCACTTGCTTGTGCAAGACTCCGGTAAGGCACTTGCTTCTTTCATACTTGGACCTCTGCCCAATTCACGCCTTTGTTTCATATTCGTATTTTTTTCCTCAAGTGTACAAATTGGAATTTCATTTTTAAGAACGTGACAACACAAAACTTAATTTTTGTGCTTTAAATCTATGCAAAATGATTCTAAAAATATAAGCATATGCCTTGGTAATCAGCACAGAGCTTAGACACCCGGAGGATGTGACGCATTAGATTCTGTGCTCTTTGCGGACACATGAGTTATCTGTTCTTGTGGTAAAACTGCTTTGAAGAATCTCAATCTCTTTTCATAACTTTTTCCTCCAAAAAAATATCTATGAAGCTGGCACTTCCTTCCCTAATGTCCTAATTCACATTGGTGTACAGAGTGAGACAGGAATGATAGTGTACATATTATATGACTAACTGATGTTCATTAGTCCAGCATTTCTTAGGAAATTATTTCTCATTTCTTAATAGCCTTCCACCTAAAGTTTTCACGGAAGGAGTAACAAAAACTTTCTGTTTTCTCTTTTCAAAATGGGAGCCACTCAGGGAAAGGATCACCAATTTATCTCCAAGTTTTTTCTTCTATTTCCAACCACCACGCCCCCCAGCCAACCCTTCCCATTCAACAGTGTCTACACAGATACACTGAAAATGTGAAAAGAACCCAGGCCCGTGATCTGCAAACAGGAGTAGATTGCCTCACGTCCACCTCCTTCTGGAGGATCAAACTGATACTCATCCCGAAAAATAATACAGTAATCCCGAGAAGGAGAAAAGCTTTCCCAAAGATACACTCACTCACAATTTGCTTTAGTAATGGGGGAGGGAGTCTCCACCCGTCCTAACTTTGAAAAACTGGAGCGCGGTCTTGAATTGCTAGGATGATAGTTTAAAAACATTCTTGGAAGTTTAGACACATTCATTATCCAAAGACCCAACGACCCCCTTTGTCAACAATTCTTCAAGTACCCGTGGGAGGTGATGAACGGAACATTCATCAAAGAGAAAACAGGCAGAAACAGTGGGTGACCTAAAAATAAACACTGCCCAGCACTGAAGTCTGGTCTCAAGTGGGCTTGTTCCACCAGGGAGGAAAAAGTGCATCTTGACAGTATGTAAACTGGTGAGTGCCCGACAGCCTGTGGAGTCTTTTTCAAAAACAAACAGTGAAACATGCACTTGAAGTTTGTCTTCGCTCCTAAAATGGATGGTGAAGTCATGTCTGATTCTGAAGGACATAATGCCCAAAAGGAGACTGGAACAGGGCAGTGCTGTGACCTCTCCCAGGGGCGGCTGGAAGCCTGTGTTCTGACAGGGGCTCCGCTAACCCTGCCCGAGAGAACAGCGAAACCTCAGTAACCCTCCTGCTCAGGAAGTGTGTGCCGCCCAGCAAGCTCCACCTGCATCTGCGAGTGTGACCACAATCTTTGGGAGCTAGAAGGGTGCCAAGCCTTCTGGAGTAGAAGCCAAGCTCTTAAGCCAGGGCTCTTCATAACCTCTTCTTTGCAAAGAGGGTGTTTGCATGATAAAGGGGTTCTGCTCTCGGCTAAGTGAGCGGGTTCCTGAGCCCTCATAGAGAAACGTTGAGTCCACATTCTTCAAAGCTTCCTCTGAGAGCAAGTGGCTGAGATAAGGAATCAGTTTGCTGCTCATTATGGAAACCATTCTCTAAAAGGCAGGTATGTTGGGATTTGTTGTGTGGGGACAGCAGAGCTCAAAATCTCCAGGGCAGTGTGCAGACAGTAAGAGCAGAAAACAGGGAAAACCTGAGACCTGTAAGAGCAGGGACCCCACCTCAGCAACTTGAGTCTGGGACACGCCCCTAGACACTCCCACCCTTTTCACTCCAGGGGACCTGGACCCGCCCAGGAGGGAGAGACCCCACCCTCATATACACCAGAATCCATCTGCCCGAGTGAGAGGCGGCAGCGCAGGTCGGACCCACACGGGTGCCTTCCCTCGATGGACCTCTCCTGCCCGCAGGGAGCTTCCACTCGCTGTTTCTGCTTTTAATAAACTTGCTGTGTGTTCCTGACCACACGGCTCTCTCCACGGGTTCTCTCTGCACGGACCCAGCGTCTCACGGGGGTGTCTCGCTCACCCTCCCTCACAGCAATAGTCTGTCACCATAAATTGTTTAAAATGATGATTGTTCTGAATGTCAGTCATACACAAACAAATCTGGCTCCTCTTGGTAGACCTGGAGAGATATCTTCAACAGGAACCAACCAAAACACATTTCGAGAGTACTTAGGTTCAGCCTATGGCATTAGGCTGGGAAGCAATAGCTGACACTGAGTCCTCTCATTTAACGTCCGGCCCCTGCACCCAGTATTCAAGGGTGGTCATCCCTCTTCCAGCAGTCAGGGAAGAAAATCTCCCCTGTCACGTGCCAATTAAAATAATATGACTTTTTTCTCATAGGACAGGAAATGTGGCACTTTCACAGCATTCCTGGGACTCAAATATCTCCTGTTTGCCTTTTGCATGGTTTTTACCCACGAAGCTGCTGGCTCCCAGCTGCCTCAGAATAAACTTTCCGAACTTGCGCAGCTCAGTTGAGCATAAACCGTGCTCCTGGCTCTTCCGTGCACGGTGGAAGCAAAGCTGTGACGTCTCACAAAACCTGGGTGATCTGATCCCCCGGCAAAGTCAGTGATCCCAAATCTCGAGAAAAGTATGATGCAGGGATCACCGCGCCCACAGCACACACATACCCACCACATGACACACACACACATACACACCACATGACACACACATACACACCACATGACACACACATACCCACCACATGACACACATACCCACCACATGACACACATGACACACACATGGCACACATACACACCACATGACACACGTGTGCCCACCACATGACACACACATACACACCACATGACACACATACACACCATGACACCCACACCACATGACACACATACACACCACATGACACACGCATACCCACCACATGACACACACATATACCCACCACATGACACACACATACCCACCACATGAAACACACATACACACCGCATGACACACACATACACAACACATGACACACATACCCACCACATGACACACACGTACCCACCACATGACACACATACCGACCACATGACACACACGTACACACCGCATGACACACACGTACCCACCACATGACACACATCCACACCACGTGACACACATACACACCACATGACACACATACCGACCACGTGACACTCACATACACGCCACATGCCTATGGCACATACATGCACACATAGTGTGCTCGCGTGCACGCACCACACACACCACGACACTCATTCACACTGACCTGAACTGTGTTACTTAGCCTCCGCCGCATCTGCGCCAGACGGAGTCGTCCTGGCCTCTGTGGTCATAAGGCTTCATGAACGTGAGTGGCAGCAGGACGGCGCCAGGAAAATCTCTGGTCCCCGGCGTGTGACTGCCGACGGGCTCCGGAGCAGGAAGCGGCGCGCGCCCTCGATGCCCCGGGAAGACACCTGCGAGCCGGAGGCGCGACTCAGCCCGGAGGCGCAGGGGCCTCGGGCCACAGCTCTGCCGCCGCCTCCCCTTCGGGTCCGAAAGAAGCTGGTCTTGCTGGATCTCGTACCTCCTGCCACCAGTAGTCACGACACCTGCAGCCTCTGCAGGCCTGGGAAGCGACACCTCATGCATCTGGACACGCCGGAAGCCGACGGTGTTCGTGTCACTGCCACGGACGACTCCAGCCCCGCGAGGAGCCAGGCTCGCCGGTCTCCGGGAGACACCGCCCGATCATCCACGACGACGTGGCGAAACCCCCTCACAGGGCTTAACCCCCGGCCACCGTCTACCGAAGTCACCGATGTGAGGCCGCGGGGCCTGGGGCAGTAGCTCCTCTCCCTTTCACAACGTCTGCGTCTCAGGTGAGGTGGCCCAAACGACCAAGAGCTAGAGCCGAAAGCTAGGACGCCTGCCGTGGACGGGAGTCTCCACGGGCCCTGAGCTCCTGGACGGCAGCCCCTCGGGCCATGGACGTCCCCCAGGACCCCGCGGGGGTGTGGTTGGGCACAGGAGGCCACGACTGGGTCCCGGGGAGCCTGCCGGGGCCCCCTGATGCCGCGGCCGGCTGCGCAGAGAACAGCAGCTCGCAGCCTGGCCGGTACCTCCCTGTCTCTTTACTTTCTTTAGCCTTGTCTGTAGCTACTTCTGTCCTACAGAACGTGGGAATATGTTCCTTCTGTAGTGTATCTTTCCTCAGCTTTCGAAGTCCCCATATATAATGTTTGATATATTTCTCCTTGGCACACCCTGGTGGAGCAGCGGTTTGGTCAGCCGCCTCTGAAGGAGCACAGACCACAGACCCCTGGGCTCGAGTCCTGGACCCAGAGGAACGTCAGTGTGAACAACTTAGTCAGAATAAATAAAGTGCTTCCTCCTCCTCTCTCTTCCTGCCTCCTGCTCACCTTCATCCCTGCCTGCACCTGTCCTTTAAAAGAGCAAGACGTTTCTTCTTGTCTTAATGACATAAGATATGCTCATATAATTTAAATGTTTTGAACCCTCGTTTGCTTTTCAGTACTTGCTGTGTAATTCCCTGGGGACCACGCTGCATGTCATCATTCCTTCTGACCTAGTGTGTCATGCCACCTCTGTCAGTGTCCAGTGTCCCCGGGTGTGCAGCTCTGTGCTTGTTTCTACTGCGTCTGATGGTGTCTGTCTGTCCCTGCAGAGTAGTAAGAATTTTAGTCACTGCGGTTTTCAAAAAGGTCCTGATGCCTCATTTTGTTGCTTGTCCTTTCATTTCTTGGTCATTTTCGCACACTTACTTTGTAATGTCCCTTTTAGAATCAACTTGCCAGCCTTTACAAAAAGGGAAGGGGACGGGGTGGGGGAGTGGCCGCAGGGCTGGGCGTGCAGACATGGGGAAACTGCACGTGTGAGGTCATCTTAATGTGTAAGACGAAATGCATGTCATCTTTCTATTTGCTATTTAATAACATTTTCCAATTCTAACCAAATAGCTGTTAATCATTACTCTGCTATGCTTAGACTCTTTATACATATATTCCTGTTAGAATCATTTTTGTGTGTTTTATTCTATTTCAGTATTTATAGGTCATCATTTCATTGTGTATGCATACATGTATCCAGTTACTTGCTGGGCTTTTAAAAACAGTATTTTATCCCAACAATCTTTTTTGGTTAAAAATGTAGTTTTTGCTCATATCACATTTTATGAAGTTATTTTATGTAGCTAGACAGCTTAGAGCATTACATGCCATGGTAAAGGCTCACTAAGAGTTTCATGGCTGATAATTATTTTTATGACTATCATTCCTTTGGTACGCAAACACGCCACCTGTGCTCAATGACATTTCTGCGTGATTTTATGGCTGTGCTTCATTTCTTTTCTTGTTTTCATGTGCCTGCGGTATCACATGTGATCATAGGAATAGACCTATATTTCAGCATGAGCTGATTTTTTGCTGCCATCATCGATAAATGATGTTACCAGATAAAGAAAGTCAACTTCTGTTTCTTTTTGGTTACGAACTTTCAAATAAGCATGAATGCAAGTTCATTTTTCCAGAATATTATTTTTACATTTGTTGAAATGATGTGTTTTTTCTCCTTGGATATTTAACATCCAAACTCCAAGTCCAGTCACCGCCGCAGAGGAGGGAAGCTTCCAGCGTCTAGAGATCAAGCTGAGTTAGCCAGTGTCTATTTTCTGCCCTGACCAGTGTTCATTCCCAACATTTACCTCTGCCTGTTTTCCAACCTAAAGTTCCACATAGCCTCAAAACACCTTCAAAGTGCTATTGTCTAAAATAATGCATCCATTCCTGTGCCAACAAAATACACCTCTGAAAGTAATAGTCTCATCAGTCCTCGCATGGATTCCTGCCTCTTGCTGACCTGTCATCTCTGCACTAAGACATCATTACTCACAAATGCTGTACAAAGTCCTAGGTAAAAGTGGCAGTGGAAAAGAAAAGGCTTCGTATATAAATAAGAACATTACAGAATAATAAACATAACAGCCATCACTACAGTCCTACTTTATAGAACTGGTCATAAGAGCATATTTGAGAGAGAATAACTTTTTTATCTACTTGTTTCATGTTTCCTTTACTTTTAGCCAACAACTTCACTGGTCAGTTTCCCTAGCTGACAGGTGATTTGAGTTTTTTTCCTGAAAGACTTGAATTCTTCAAGTCATGCTTGTACTGAGAAAAAAAAAGAGAGAAAAAGAAATTCTTATGTTGTGATTCAGAGAAATCTAGCCTGGCCTGTATTTCTCCAAACATCCCAGGAAATCCCATCTTATTTTGTTCTTCATTCAAGTGTAAGGGTCCACAACAACCACAAGCCTTTCCAACACCATATGAGATCATCACGATGAAAAGATCAGGGAGGTCTTACTCACGCAAAGACAAGAAATGACACTTCACCAGAAACATGAGGTTGCAGAGCAGACGACAACTGAAATGCAATCTTTTGATATTAGAGAACAGTTAAAGCTCTGACCAGCACAGATGAGATATAGAAAAAGTAATAAATGTCAGTAAATAATTAAGCAAAATATTTCAAAGAACACTGAATTAGAAAAACTCAAGAGAAAATTGCACAAAAAAAGGCAGAGTAAGGGAAACAGGACATGAAGGTAGAAAATTGAGGGGTGGGAAAGAAATAAAATAAATGACTTCAAAAAGAAATTGAGAAATATGTATGTACAGGTAAAAAAATGTCTCCCCAATATTGTTCACCTTCTAATAGAAAAAGTGCGACATTTGCTTTGTGTGGTGACAGTTCTCTGCATCTGGGACTAAGTTCAGATGTTGACATCGGGGCGGGGGTTCTGAATCGCTCAGGTGAGTCCAAAATAGTCATGCGGAGTTTACAAGAGGGAGGCCGCAGGGTCATGTCAGAGGACATGGGATAGCAGAGGGGGCCTCTTCAGTAAGCGAGATCTGGGCCCTGGAATGCAGCACCACTAAGGGCTGAAAAAGACTTAGAAATAGATTCTCACTTACAGCTTCAGAAGAAACAGCCCAGTCAGGTGAGACTCCTGACCTACAGAACTTGGGCTAATTCATGCCTGCTGTCTTAACCCAGTGCGCTTGTGGTAACTGATGAAGCTGGCAAGGAAACGGACACGGTGTGTTGCACACAGAAGACAGGAAAAAATAAAGCTAAGGTAGAAATAACTGACATCCTCAAAGAAGACAATCAAAATCACGGAAAAGAAGAAACATGTAAAACTGATTGAAAATTATTTCTTGACATAAAATATCAAAGAGCAACCCACCCTGTGTACCTGGGAAAATGGACCAGAAATGATCAATATCCAGCCATATATCCTAAGCCAAAAATTGCTATGTTTTTTTAAACGAGGGGAAAATCTTTGTCGTATCCACACAAGAAGTCAAAACCACTTATGAGGGAATAATGATCAGACTGCCAGAATTTTCCAAAGAAACATTTTTGTTAGAAACATTTTTGTTAGCAACGTTTTAAAAAAGATTTTAAAGAAAATGAGAGACCAGGGTTTTAAGCCCAGCCAAACATCTTTTCAAAATAAAATCCACAGGCAGTTACAAATTTGGAAAATCTCAAGGAACATCATTTTCCATAATCACATCATGGTAAGTCTACACCGAGATGAGTTTCAACATACAATGTCGGTAGAAGGTTTGGCAAACATTTAACTGAGTAGAACTAAGGTCAAATTATGGGAATAATGGTGAAAAAAGATAGCTTTTATCATGCTCAAACATTGACTTTAGCAAAGAATACAACACAGGAAAAGTAGATAATAAAGTAACCATGTATGAAATAGAAGTAAAGTAATACTACTTAAGGCAAACAAAGCAGTAGTGGAAACCTAAGTGTGGTTAGACTTGAGCTTCATCAAAGAGTTACCAGTTTATTTTAGCTTAATAAAATAAGTAGTGAAAGTTTAGGTTATTTTATTATATAAAGATTAATGCTAAAATAATTCTAGAGACTAAATACAGAATATGAGGGCATGAGAGGAACCAGCATTAGTGTAGTTTGTGGTAGAAAACAACAAACTTTTGCCAAGAAAAATCAGTAGGAGTAATATAAAAACTAGTTAAATAAAGCTACTAAAAGCCATAACTTCCTAAACACGAAAAAATAAGTATTGATTGAAAATATCATAAAAGATAGTTAACTGAAATAAATTAACTAGAAATACTGAGCCATATAGAAAATGTTATAAAACATCATAGCAAGTTGAGACCAAAAATACCAATCACTGAGTAAATGTAATGAATTTAAATCACTTTTAAAAAATTCAAGTTACTAACATAGAAAAACTAATTCTTTGTCATACCTAAACAAAGGTTTTTGGTGAAGTTAAAATTTTAAAATAATCAAAGATATTAAAGGCAACATAAAATAATACAGCGAATGAAGTAACGAAGTATTAAACAAGTCAGATGCTGGTTATTTATAATGTTAAAAGCTACATTTCAGAAGAGTACAACAGTTAAGAATCTAACTATCAAAAAACACAAGTGAAAATCCTCTAACCGATTTAGAGGCAATTGTTATCCTTGAAATCCATATAAATAAAAGCATTGAATCTGACTTCTTTCATTTAATATACTGTTTTTAGAGTCTCCATATTGCTGAGTTATCAATATATTATATATATTTTATTTGGGGGTGGTATGCCAGTCTGTTAACACACCCTAATTTTATCATTCACCTCTCTGTTGGAGGAATATTTTCCAGGTTGAAATTATGAGGAATAATACTGCTGAATAATGAATAATGATGATCAGAAAGCTTGTAAGCATGACTTTATTTCCACTGGGTGAACAGTCGGTATGGATATTTGGCCAGGAAATCAGTCTGTTCAGCTTTAGAAAGAGCTGTCGGTTTCTAAAACTGGTTCATCGCTTTACACACCAGCAAGATAATCAGAGTCCCTACTGCTCCAGTGCTCTCCAAATTTTGAAAATTTCAGGCTTTTATCTTGTCTAGCAGCTGCGCAATGGTTTGCGTAGTGATTTCAGTTGGAAACCATATTACCGCGGTTTCAGTTTGTGTTTCCCAGACAAGTAAAGACAGAGCAAGTTTACTGATTGCTTAAACCATTTCTTAGCGAAGAGTCTGTTCCAACGGCTTTCCCATTTTAATTGGATTTTAGTATAAATATATAGAAATTTTAATAGATTCCTGATAAAAATCAGATACATGTGAATATTTCTTTTTCATCTATGACCCGAATTCTCATTCTTTGAACTCTAACTCGATGAACGTTTTTGATGGCATCTAACTTACCATTTCCTTTTTCATACACGGGATTATTCAGAGGTTTTGTAAATTCGTAAAACTATAGAAATTATTTAATTCTAGCCTTTAGAAAGATAATCTATTTCAAATTTAAGTGTTTAAACAAGGAGTGAAGTGGAGCAATATACTTTTTTTATCATAGGATTTGTCATCATATGTTAAAAATAAATTCCTCTTCCTCATTGAATTGAATTGCCAACTGTATTGAAATGTGACTATATTGTGTTATTGACTATTCTTAGGCAAATAACACAATGTCTATTGTATCTTTATAATAAGTGTGAATCAGGCATATTATACAACCCAATTTTTTCTTCTTTTTCAACATTAGTTTGACTATTCTAGGTCCTTTGCACTTTCAGTTTATAAAAACTTCATCAAAAGTACAACTGTTTTTCAAAAAACAGCTTCAGAGTCTTAGAACTGGCCAATACAGCTGTTCATTCTAGTAGGATTTTTTTTCATGTTCCTTAAAAATGGGTACTACACAATCATGTCATCTGCAGGAATCATAGTATTGTTTCTTTTAATCTTCATGCCTTTTATTTCTTTTCCCTAGTTTATTGAAGAAAAAAACTGAACTTAAAGACAGATGGTAGACATAAATTATCCAAAATAAAAAGATGGGAGAAGTTGAACAGAAAATGTAAGCAATATTCATTAATTTTACACACATCGAATTGAATTTCCAGGAGAATGGGGGAGAAGCAGAGTTAAATAAATATTATCCAAAGTTTTACAGATTTGGTGGCATGCAACAACCCAGAAACAGATATCCAAAGAAAATAAACACAAAGAAAGAACTATGTAGGCACATCATAATCCACTTGATGAAAACAAGAAAAAAAATTCCTGGAAAGAATGAAGAGAACAAAGATGTACCACATTTAATAACAAAATAATGATAATAATTTTAATAACACGCCTGTTGTCTTATCTTAAGCAAAGCAAGTCAGAGACAATGAAAATACATTTTTAAAAGCTGGGAGAAAAAAAGTCTTTCAACTAAAAATTACTTATGCAACTGACTTCCATGAATATATATTAATTTTGCCTCTTCTTAAACTTTATATAATTGCTGTTGGTCAGTGTGAATTTTTCCATCTGGTTTCTTTCACTCAAAATAATGTGTCTAAGGGTCATCCGTGGTATTGCATATAACAGTAACTTGTTTATTGTAGAGTGGTATTCCACTGTATGAATGTAATACAATTAATTTATCCATTCCACCACTGATGGGTACTGGAATCGTCAGATCTGGGCTATTATGGATCAGGCCACCATGAACATCCATATGGCCTTCGAGTGAATAACCACACTCAATTTTGTTGATATATTCCGATACCCAGTGGAGATTTTGTGTCATCGGACAGGTGTATGTCTTTAGTCTCAGTAGACATCACCTGGTAGTATCCCCAAAAGTTTGAATAAATTTATGAGTTATAGTTACATCCTTGTTAACAGTTGTTATGAGCAGTCTTTAATCTTTGGTGAGTATGTAACAGTATGTCCTTGCAATTTTCGTTTGAATTTCCCACATCCTGTAAAGAACGATGATGTTGTCCCCCTCAGTAACTTGTATGCTACTTGCATAGCTTTTATGTGTGTGAAGTGATTGCTTAAGTCTAAGGTCTAAGTTGTGATGGGCTCATCTGTGATTTCTAGAAATACTACATTTTCTGTCTTGTGTTAGGCATATAGATCATGAATATATTCTCCCATAAAAAAATTACTTATGCAGAAATGATATGAGGATGAAACTTAAACACCTTCATCAATGAAAGGTGATAGAGCTTGTAACTAAAAAGCTGGGCAAAAATTTTTGTTGAAGAATGCTTTCTATACTGTGAATCAGAGAGCATGAAATATAAATGTATTAATTTATGATAACTGCAATAAAGTAAGATATGGGTTGCAGCCCCTAGAGAAAACCCTAGGAAAAGTGATTTATAGGCTATAAAGCAAATAGAGGAAAATGGCAGGGGACGAACACTGAACATTTGCCACTAAAAAAAAAAACAAGAAGAGAAAAGATGAAAATTCTCAAAATAAACATTTTCACAACTCTGGCAATTAGCCAGAGGCTTACGGCAAGAGAGCCAAAGGGTTCTTATGAAATAAAAATGTTGACCTCTTGGTGACAACAGTGTGCTTTTGGGCATTCTATTCTAACTCCTATCCCCTAACCAGAGGTAGAGTTAAGTGACCAGCCTTCCCAGTAACAGAGAGGACAGAATAGAGTCCCGAGGTAACAAATCAAAGAGCTGGCTTTTGCTTTTATTTTGTTTTGTTTTTATCTCACCAAATAGAGATTATTGATACATGATACAAATTATAAAAAATACAGAAAATATATTTTTGTTGAAAAGTACAATAGTACGAAAGCTCAGCATCAAATTTGACCAGCAGAAGAAAGAACCAGCCAATGTGAAGAAAAGACAATGGAGACTGCCCAGTCTGTGGAAGAAAGGAAAAACAAATGAGAAAAAAATGGGAGGAGCACCAGAGACTTCTGGAATGCAATCAAGAACATCAGTAAGCACATCGTGTAATTCCCAGAAAGAGAAAAGAAAGGAAAAGGACAGGGAAATATGATTGGAGGAAATAAAGCTAAATATTTTCAAATTTACAGTAGAACATTCAACAACACTACAAAGAGACTTAATAAAGTCAAAGAATTTCACATGCAGATGTGTAATAAGTAAAGTATAACAGTGCAGACAGAGACTCTGAAACACAGACGTGGCTCAAGGCAGGAAAATCCTGACAATGAGCAGCTGATTTCCTACTGGAAACAATAGAGGCCAGAAATCAGTGAGATGGGATATGGAAAATTTTGGGGGTGGGGGTCTATCAACCAAGGATTCCATCTCTGCAAAACATTATCCTTTAAAAGTGAAAATAAAGAGGTTGGTTTGAATGGCGGTGGATGGTAAGACCTTGGTGGTGGGCATGCGGTGGCATATTAGCCACTAAGCATGAAGTTGTGCACCTGAAACTTAGTGGTTTTTTTTAAATAAAGAGAAATTAAGACCTTCAAAAATACTTTTCAAAAAAACATATATAGGTAGAAAAATGTCCCTTCCAAAGATGTCCCCATCATAAGCCTCAGATCTGGAAATATGTTCGCTTACACGGCAAAAGAGACAGTGAGGGTGTGTCTTAGCGGGCTGTCGTGTCCGTCTGACACACCTCGAGCACTGCACCTTTTACACGGCTTCCCTTTTCTCATCTCCTCCCAATTCCTCTCCCACAGTCGAAGTGGACTTTCAGGCCCAGGAAGAGAGAGTTGGGGGCAGGAAGGAAACCCTCCCTGATTCCAGGGCCCGAGGCAGGGTCCAGGTCTGGGGTGCCCGTGGGGATCTGAGTCACGGCCTCTGGAGCCCAAGTCTCCATCTGCACAGACCTTGCCTGCTGTGCTGGGGACTTGGCTGGATCACAGGCACCATCCCAGCACCCCCATGGGGCCGTCATGAAGACAGGATGCTAAATATTTGCTGAATAAAAATAAACTAATGCAAAGGAACAGATGAAACAAAACCAGCCCTGGACGCTTGCAACAAAACTGAGGTGACCAGCAGGGAATGGGATGGGAGGGGTGGGAGGGGAGAGGGGGGTAGAAATGATGGTGGAGCCCACTGGACACTGGTGAAGAACACTTGGTGATTTGGTGGAGGGCAGGGTGTGTTGACATATATATGAGTTTACATGTGAGTTTATTTTAATGTGCAAATATAAAAATAATTAATAGAAAATGATAGAACAGAAAAACAAACAACGAGACGAATGGCAGGCCTTTCCATGGTTGTGCCAAATGAATTTGCTGTGAAGCAGGGACTCCTCACAGAAAGGAGGGTGAGACCGCTGCCCGCGTGACGGGGCCTGTGAGCAGAGCGCCGTGCGTGCCGCGTGGGGCCTGCAGGACATGCTGCGCTCGCCCAGCTGCTCTGCACGTCTGGGGCTTTTGAATTTTGAAAGGGGCCAGAAACCAGGTCAGAAAGGACTTGCCTGTAACTACTAGAGAGTCTGCACCTTTACAGGATGCAGAGCACAGAAGCTAGGAAGAAGCACTCAAGGCTTCTCGCCCTCTAGTCCCTACCACCCTGCTTCAGATGTTCTCCTTGACTAACCACTTCTACTCCACCAACTCCAGCATATTGCTCACCTCCTGTCCTCCCCCAAACAATAACAGCAGGATAATTCTGCTTCTCCTTTTGTCTTTGCGCTTATGCTGGTCCCCTCTCCCTTCGTCACCATCACGCCTCGCCAGGTCCCTGCCTCCTTTAGCTAAAAAGTCACCCTCTCCGGGAAGCCCTCCAGGCTCCATGTCTAGCAGCCGTCAGTCACTAAGGCTCCCGGTGAATGCTCCTGTGTGTCAGACTCCCCGGTTTGTGTCTATAATTTGAATTCATCCTTACAGCAACCCTATAAAACAGGTAGTTATACCCTTTTTTAAGTTGAGCAAACTGATAAAGATAGGATTTATTCCATATTCTGTAGATGAGCAAAAAAAAAAAAAACTTAGTCTCATTATTTAAGGCTCTTAAAGAGTGGCTAAACTATGGTACTTCACACAGGTCTGTCATCCCCACCACCTTTGAATGTGACACATGGGACTTGGACAGTGTATGTGACTCTTGCCTATTATGTAACTTTTTTGCAGTATCAAATTTGGTAGAATACTAAGTTCACACATTTTTATTCTTCAGTTACAGCCTTAAACTTTCTGTGCCCAATTCTGTTTCCCATGCTTTGATGATGTCTTGGGAAGATTCCATAAATTATTTGGTCACATTCCATTATTAAACTCATTCCAGCCCAGTTTAAAATTTTATCTTTCTCCAGATGGTTTTTCATCCCATTGGAGGACAGGCTTTTGGCACATAAGATTCGGAATGAAGATTGGGCACAGCTCACTCTGCCCCTGACCCCCTGTCCCCTGGGGAGGACCCGCTCCCCTGGGTCCCCTGGGTACGAAGTAGGGAGAGAGATGTGGAGGGAAGGGCGATAGTCTCTTTTTTTAGCTGACTTTGGCCTGCTCCTGCTGGTTGGCTGCTTGTGATTTAGAGACAGACACTGATGAGCTGGCATTTTCATCTGCATGGCCCATGTCCAATGCTGCTGTTGTGAGCACACCTGTGGGGTCTTCGGGGGGGCTGTGAGAATCTTGAGGGTCAGTGCCTTTCTGCTTGGGACCCAGCCACTGCTCCAGTGTTTTCACAGCCCCCTCCACCAGTTCCTCTACACTGAGGGTCGCCCCCAGATTCCTGGTGCTGGGTTCTCTTCCCTGAGGGGGTGTCCTCTTGCTGGGCCTCTAGCAATTTGGCTCAAACACAGGGGATTTTGTGATGCTCACACAACCAGGAGAAATGCACCCTCCCTTGAACCCCAGAGGCTGTCGAGGGCAAGACCATCCACCGCCCACCCTCTGCCTGCAGCCCACCTAGATGGAGGCGGCTGGCAAGTCCACAACCTGAGCTGATGGCGTTTGGAGTTCTGGGGGTGCCTCCCGTGCATGTGGCCTGGTCTAAACTGAACTTTCAGGCAGCAACAGAGGACCCCCATAAGAACTTCAGCCAGTGGTGACTCCACAAAACTCGTGAAATCACAGTGTCCAAACCAAGATCCAGGCTTACTCAGCACAAGTCAATACCCACACATGGCCATCACAGCAGGAAAACTTAATCTCAGAAAATAAACAG
This sequence comes from Solenodon paradoxus, assembly GCA_004363575.1. Classification (NCBI taxonomy): domain Eukaryota; kingdom Metazoa; phylum Chordata; class Mammalia; order Eulipotyphla; family Solenodontidae; genus Solenodon; species Solenodon paradoxus. The sequence goes on along the minus strand of RJWH01009335.1, from coordinate 2,457 downwards.
AATGCCAGACAGCAAAGACACAGAGAAAAATACATGAAATGATGGAGACAATCAAAAACCTGGGGAAAAAATCTGAGCACAACAGACGTCTGCAACTGCCTGAGGATGAATTTAGAGCGACGGTGATAAACATACTCATGGAAATCAAGAAAACAATAGAGGAAGAAAAATAAAAGAAGAAATGAAGTAGCTCAAAACAGATGTCAAAGAAATAAAGAACACAACAGCTGAACTAAAGAACTCAACAGAGAGACGCAAGAATATGACGGATGAAGCTGCCAATAGAATTAATGAGCTAGAAGATGGGGCAGAGGAATGCACTCAAGCAAACCAGCAAAGAGATTAAAAAAAAAAAAAACGCAAAGAAATGAAAACAGCATTCTAGACCTATAGGATAACATCAAAAGAAACAACATTCACATTACAGGAATCCTAGAAGGAGAAGAAAGGAAAAGGGGGCCAGAAACTGCACTTGAGAAATACTAGCTAAGAAGTTTCCAAACTCAAAGAATGAAGCCACTTCCAGATCCAGGAAGCTCAAAGAATCCCTAATAAAAGAAACCCAAGCAAACCTACACCTAGACATATTGTCATCAAAATGTCAATACACGAGATAAAGAATTTTTAAAGCATCCAGATAAAAATGATTCATATACAAAGGCGTTCCCATAAGATTGTCAGGGGAGTTCTCAACTGAAACTCTACAGGCCAGGAGGGAAGGACATGATATATTCAAAAGTCTGAAAAAAAGAATTTTCAACCTAGGATACTATACCCTGCAGGATTATCATTCTGAACTGAAGGAATGATAGAAAAAAGAACAAAAAATGTTCCCAATAGCAAAAGTTAAAGGAATTTATCGCCACAAAACCAGTTGTACAAAAAAAAAAGGTTAGATACTATTTAAAGTGTAAAGAAACCCCACTTAAAAACAGGTCTATTACACCCATTCATCATTACAGATATTGGTCTTTAAATTTCTTTCTTGGTAATGACTGTCGGTTTTTGGTGTCAGTGTGATGTTGGCCTCATGGAGAGTGTTTGGGATCGTTCCCTGATCTTCAATATTCTGGAGGAGTTTGAGAGGAATAGTTATTAATTCTTCTCTGAAGATTTGGTGAAACTCTTTGGAAAAGCCATCTGGTGCTAGGCTTTCATTTGGGGGGAGACTTTTAATTACCTCTTTAATTTCTTTGCTTGTGTTTGTTCTGTGAGGACTACTCAAGAACTTGGCATATATTATCTTTTTTAAGATAAGACTGTGATGTAGATTTTATTATCCCCATTTTATAGATGAGAAAATCAAAGCTAAGAAGTCTTCCTGACGTTATATAGTGTGCAAGTGTCAGAGCCAAGGCTCAAATTTATCTTTTATGCCCAAATCCTGTGGCTTAGTATTTTATAATGTTTAGTTTTACTGTTATTGATATTGATTTGTTTGGGAAAATCATGCTACCCGGAATGTTTTAATTTTACTTTAACCATGCTGAGTTTTTTTCTTTTCAGTTACCTTATTCTTCTTGATAGTTGCTACTTTTAACTTTTCTAAATTAAGGAATTCTGACTCAAACTTACATTATGAGTTTTTAATATATCCTACTATATTCATTTTAAAGTTTAATTGCTTTGTAAATAAAAGAAACAAATTAGTGGTAGCAGAAAGAGAATAGGTAATATGGGAAAAATTGGGTGGAGGACACTCACTGTGCAGTGAAGGAATACGAAATGGTTGTGAACTATTGTATTACATACAGGTGTGGATTTATTATGATGTACACCTTAAATATATAGTAGTATGATTCAATGTTATTTCAGTAAAATTAATTTGAGTTAGAGCAAAGATGACGTGGACTGAGGGCATGATCTCGAGTCACTATAAATGTGTTTGCACATCTCACCCCCTTTCTAGCCCATGCTGCCCAGATGCCACCTGGTTCTGCAGGATGCAGGAAACAGCTCTGCATCACTCACCTTTTATCCACAGTCTCCACAGACGGGTGACTCAGAGTCATCACTCGGTGTTAATCTGCATGTGCCAATGTAGCTGTGAATGAATAAATCCTTAACTGAATGAATTATCTTAATGACTGCAAAGAACAGAACAGTGGGGAAAACCAGAGAACTTTAGGGGAAGTTGATAGTGAGTGACAGACACAGAAAAGGCCAGATGTGCTGTCAGCATCAGGAAGACCGCCACAGGCAACCAGAGTGACCTATGCCAGCAGCTAGACCCATGGAAATGGACGGAAGCTAGGCTGGAGGTAGGAGGTAACAGGGTTCTGGAGCAGATAGCAGGGAGCCGGAGCAGGAGTCAGGGAGCCGGAGCAGGAGTCAGGTTGCTGGAGCAGGCGTCAGGGAGCCGGAGCAGGCGTCAGGGAGCCGGAGCAGGCGCCAGGGAGCCGGAGCAGGCGTCAGGGAGCCGGAGCAGGAGTCAGGGAGCCGGAGCAGGCGTCAGGG